>CAMXCT020000420.1:0-7500 GCA_947184155.2 Cladocopium goreaui
TGTGTTGTGTGTGTTGTGTGTGTTGTGTGTGTTGTGTGTGTGTTGTGTGTGTGTGTAGACGATCAACATCTATGAACAAGTAAAACATAGCTCATCATAGCTCCACTTTCTCAAACACAATGCGCACATTGCGCACATTGCGCACATTGCGCACATTGCGCACATTGCGCACATTGCGCACATTGCGCACATTGCGCACACGTCCGAGTCCATGATGTGGTCGATGTGTCCATCGCCCCGGTCCTCCATCCAGTTGACAGAGAAGAGATCTCCCAGGCAAGAGCCAATGTTCTTGCCCTTCACCATGGCTGCATCACCTTTGATCTTTAAATTCTTTAAATATGGGACGATATATCGATGATTTTTGATGGCTCAAAGGTTGATCAAAATGCTCCGGAAAATTCCTTCGACAATCAAAGAGAAGGTTATGATGTTGTATATGTCGTAAGTGAGATAAAATTGTACAGTCCATAAAAATCCTTGGCCATAACCCATGTTGTACAAAGAGGGGACGCACGACCCAGGCATACACAGCGCTTGGAACCTCAGTGGGGCGTACTGCAAGGCTGCGGCTTCCCACTTGGGTCCAGACCACAATAGGTGCCCCAAGATGATTCCTGTCTTCGATGCGGGAGCTTTCTAGGCGGAACATGCAGGATATGCAATCAGCAAAAATGCGTTAAAACACGATAAAACCAGATAAGACATTATAAAACATTATAAAACCACCCTTTCAGAAGTGCACCGCATTTGCCACCAGCCAATTCAGAATCGACGCAATATCGACGCTGCTTTCGGGTTGAAGATTCGATTGAATCCGGTCATCATCCGGTCATCATCCGTCATCATCCGTCATCATCTGCCATGCTCCGCCGTCATCCTTCATCCTTCCATCATCCGTCGTGAGTCGTGAGTCGTCCTCCTCCTCATCATCACCCAGTGCAGTTGCATGTCCCACACCCACAGCCCGAACACTGTGACCACACCTGGCCGTTGGACGCGGTCACCGCCAGAATCTTTCCATCCGCCTGCAGATCTGGGAACATGGAGCCGCTTTCGCATGCCTCCTGAGGTGCCGCCGCAAAACGGGCGCAGAGCTTGGGGCGTCGACTGCACTTGTGCTATGCTGTGGTGCTTCTGATGTTTCAAGCCCTTGGCCGCCACCCTTCAAGCCACAGTACATTCAATGTTTACCTATGTCATCAAGGATACGCAATGAACTTCCATCACGCATCCTATCTGCCAGCCTGTTAGATTTCTCGTGCCTTCAGCATTGTCCACGAACAGATCTTGTAAGCACCGGTGAAAGCTGCAGAATCAGCCAAGATTCCATGTAAAAGACCAGCTGCTTGAACATCTTCTTGCTCTGCATGGTCTTCAAAGTCTTGGACAAATCCTCTGGCTGAGAGTCCAGGAGTGTCCAAAGATCATGAATAATTCAGTGTACATGAAAGAAATATAAAAGAAATAAGTGAACAGTTCTCAAAAAAAAACGACAAATGAAGATTCCGAAGCCCTGTTGGTACCTTCGGATTGCGGTCATGCTCCGAGCTAAATCGTCGCGTTTGGGCTGGCCTAGGGCTCTGGATCCACTACAGTGTCCTTGACGTGCAAGAAGGGGCCATTGGGGAAAGCCACAATGCCAGGACCTGCTGCAACTTGGTCACCGGAGCCGTAGCCGTTGCCATTCCCAACAGTCTCAACAACGCATTTTTGGATGATATTCGACGCTACCTGTACTTGATTTAAATTGTGATAAATTGCGTAAGATTCATTCAGATTCCATGACTATGATTCTGATGTGATTATTTATCATTATTTTTCTATATCACTATATCTATCTATATAGTAATGCACAGGATTGGACGAACCCCTTGGATCAGGCCCTAGGCCTGATTGATGTATATATATATATATAAATAAAAGTCATCCCTAGGCCTGATGCCGACGTGCCACACGGCCTCCATGGTCCACAAAATTCACAAAGACGGTGTCTTCCTCTGTGCTCTTCAGGACCTACGAAAGTCTGGAAATTGGATGAAGTTGGTGACAGACTGGTGACATCTGGTGACTGGAAATATCCGTCCAGAAATTCTGGCAACATCTTGCAACAATCTGCAAGGAAAATCAATCATCACCGTCTTTTTCCGTCCTTGCCCTTAGCGCCGGTAGTGTTGCTGGTGAGCACATCCAGGAAAAGCTGGGCCGTGACGATATCGCCCGAGTAGTCAACCTTGCACCCCTTGTAGACCTCGGCAACCATGGGCAATTTCCATCAATTTCCCACAAAGGGTGGCCCAATTTGTCCGGGTCACATCTGGGGAGTCGTTGCCCGGCTTGTTGAAGAGCTGGCCGGGGAAGGGATTTTCCGAAGATTTTGCAACATCATCCTGTCAGATTTGCCCAAGTCAGATTTGCCCAAGCCAGCTAAGCCAACCCCTTTAATTATGTTCCCACCCAAACATTTGAATTCCGGTGGCTCGTGCGAGGTGCAACAAACAGCAGCCAGCAACTGGCAGTCCTGCATCATGAGGATGATATTCTCAGCCTTCACTCCGCTTTTGAGCATGATCTGGTACGCATGGCATGCATCTGCCTGATGCCTGTAATTCATAAAGCCTCGCAGCGGCTAGTGTTCGTCCCATTTCGTCCCATGTATGAGAGTTCGTGGAGTGGACTGCTGCACATGAAGCTTGCAAAAGGCGATGCCACAAATTCCATCTTTGCGCGTACATCTTTCCGGCGCGCTGCAACATTGAGCATAAAATAGCAAAGAGTTTCTACAAACATCCTTTCACACATACTGCAATGGAACCACTTGACCCATTGAAATCCCATGACCTATGGATCAAGATTTGACAACATGATTATACCCATTGAATCCCATTGATAACAGTTTAACACCTTACATCTTGATGCAGTCCAGGAGGTGCAGCTCCCGCCTTGTGAGCCGGCCGCGATGACAGCCCACTTCTCGGCCAGGGCCAGTGATGGCAAGAGCATGGCGAGTGCAATGGCAGCCATGGCCTGTCGGAAAGGATGGGAAAGGGTATGCCGCAATGCCGATGGATGCCGTATGCCGAAATCACTGGAACTTTGTCAGAAATCCGCGTAAGATGTGTTTGGGAAGGGTTGGCCTCCAAATCGAAATCGAAGCAGAAGTGGGAGATTTGAGCACACGGTGGCTGCCGTAAGATGAAGACATACAGCCAATGGAGACGACTGGATTATGTTGGATTATGTTGGAGTACGTTGTGGGTTCATCATGATTCATCCACCCGACACTTCCATCGTTTGGGCGTTTGAAATTTGTTGAGATGGATCATGATCCTTGAAGCTTGGGGTCCACGTACCAGTTCCACCAGCAGCAGCACTGGTGGCAGGCGGTCTTTTTTGGGCGGTGCAGTGATCTCGGTAAGCAATTCGAGACTCAACAACCGCTAGCTCGTTGGTTTCCTTTCAAGCGGTGTCACGTGGTCACGTGGGCATGTAAAGGCCAACCGCCTGGAACGGAGCATTGCTTGGCACCACGGAGCGGGATCACATCCATTTCGAAACTGTAAAGTCTTCACCCTGTCCAGCATGGAGCACGTCTGCCTTGAACCTCAGGAATTTCAACAGTTCCGGCTTCACTAACAGCTTGACCAGCGTGCTGCCATTCGGCGCGTGCCTGCTTGTTTGCATCATTGCGGCCCTATCGTGGCGTCACAGGTCTCGGCTGGCCAGCCTTACGAAGCCGTCTGGCCTGTCTGACATTTAGAACTGCTGATGACATAACTGGGCCACTCTCCGAAGCCTGCAGAGGCTGAGAGCTTTCCAGCTGCTCAGGTGAGGGCTGAGCAGCATCTTTGTCAGCTCGTTCCAGGAGCACCTCTTGCTTGGGTGCCTCAGCAGCCAGCGAAGCCTTGTGTTCAGGAATTTTATCTTCCTCACCTCGGACTTTCCCATCTTTGACATCTGCCCCAAGCTGCTGTTGCTGTTGCCCCTCTTGCTCGGGTGCGGATGGAGTTGGTTCCTGTCCAACTGCTGGAGCAAGTTCCTTGCCAACTGCTGGTTCAACTTGTGCCTGTTGCTTATGAATTTCTTCAACAGCAGATGGGGGAGCCACTTCCTTTTGGGCCTTGTTTTCTGCACCTCCGGCTTTGGCGTCCTTGTCACCCTCCGGACCTCCTTGACTTTCAATTCCTGGCCGGGGAGGCTCTGGCTGAGGCTGCTGTTCGTGCTGCCTCTTTTGCTCAGGCGCGGGAAGAGCAGCTTCCTTGCCAACTGCTGGATCAACTGGTTTCTTTTGCTCAGAAGCTGCTGCAAAAGCAACTGAGGAAGCCGCCTCTTTGGGGGCGACATCTTTGGCATCCTTGGGATCCTTGGTCTGTGCTTGACTTTCAACTCCTTCCTCAGGACGATCTGCCTGAGGCCGCTGTTGCTGCTGCCCCTTTTGCTCAAGCGCGGCTGGAGCAGGTTCCTTGGCAACTACTGGTCCAACTGGTGCTTCGGCAGTTGTTTCAAAAGCAGCTGGCGAAGCCACCTCTTTGGTGGCTTTGCTTTCTGCACCTCCGGCTGTGACATCTTTGACATCCTTGATATTTGCTTGAATTTCAATTCGCTCTGCCTGGGGCTGCTGTTGCTGCTGTCCTTTGTGCTCAGGCACGGCTGGAACTGCTGGTTCAACCTGTGCCTTTTGCTTATGAATTTCTTCAACAGCAGATGGGGGAGGCACTTGCTGGGGGGCTTTGTTTTCTGCACCTCCAGCTTTGGCGTCCTTGGCACCCTGGGCCCCTGGCTGAGGCTGCTGTTGCTGCCTCTTTTGCTCAGGTGAAGGAGGAGCAGCTTCCTTGCCAACTGCTGGTTCAACTGGTTTCTTTTGATCAGCAATCGCTACACCAGCAGCTGGGGAAGCCACCTCTTCGGTGGCTTTGTTTTCCGAACCTCCTTTGACATCTTTGGCATCTTTGGGGTCCTTTGTCTCTGCTGCTTGAATTTCAACTCCTTCCTCACGATGATCTGCATGAAGCTGCTGTTGCTGCTGCCCCTTTTGCTCAGGCGCGGCTGCAACTGCTGGTTCAACTGGCTTCTCTTGCTCAGCAGTTGCTGCAAAACCAACCGGGGAAGCCACTTCCTTGGAGGCTTTGTTTTCTGCACCTCCAGCTTTGGCGTCCTTGGCACCTCCTTGACTTTCAATTCCTGGCTGGGGAGGCCCTGGCTGAGGCTGCTGTTCGTGCGGCCTCTTTTGCTCAGGCCCAGGAGGAGCAGTTTCCTTGCCAACTGCTGCTTCAACCGGTTTTTTTTGCTCAGCAGCTGCTGCAAAAGCAACTGAGGAAGCCACCTCTTCAGGGGCTTTCTTTTGCGCACCTTCATTGGAGCTTTGAATTCCTTCGTGTTCTTTAAGGCCCCCGGCTGGTGTGCTGAGGGAAGAGCGTTTCATACTGGGGCTGGTAGAAGCAGCGAGGGGGGGCCGCAGATTCATGGGCTCGCTCTCTGGCACTTCCCTCTGCTCCTGGCTCTGCCCATGTCTTGAAACAGGGACTAATATCGGATGGCAATTGCTGTGCTCTAAGTCAGGAGAGTAAATGCTGCTCACTCACATCCACTCGACATGTATATTGGGCTGGCTGCGGGCTGAATGCGCTTTGCTCGTTCATACACAGACTTGGTTGATCTTCCAACGTTCTTCCTCTAAGATCTAGAAGGCTCTACAAATCGCGAGAATTTCCCAAAAAATCACAGATGAAGGCTGCTGCGTCCTTCCGCAGCGCAAAGGGCGGCAGAGCTTCTGCGTGCACTAGGCGATTCGCAGTGGGCGACGGCGAGCGACTGGTAGGCTCTGGACTCACATCCTACCCAGCTGGGCTGACCCCCAAATGCAGGAGTTCCAACAAGTTCCAGCTTGAGGTATCTCCAAGAACGATGAGGAATGCAATAAAGATAATTTTTAAGTTACAATTTAGGTCATGTCCAATTCTCAGACACTGTCAGAACCGGTGCCTAAACATGCCAAAACAGGCGCATGATTGATGATTGAAAGAAAATCCAGCCGATAAAAACCTCGAAAATTCTGGCAGTTGTCCCGCGCCAAATGCTGCTCTGCCTGAAGCTGGGCCTGAAGATCACTGAGCCGCCATAAGAGGCTTCCAATCGGCTCAGCCTGGCAAGTCTGAGAGATGGGTCTTCCCCCTGCAAAAATATCAGGCCAAGCCTCAGGGACTTCGCTTTGCACATGCAGAGCGACCTCCGGGATCGCCTGTCATGAAAGCGCTCCACTGGACTGCATCATAAGGGTGCTCATGAAATGTCGTCCCTGAGTGACACACCTCTAATCTTTCAGGTCTGACTCAGTCATTTACTATCATTTAATAGCGTCCAGGTCATTTCAGGATCTGATTGACGCCACCATTGGGTTTGCCACCTTCAGTTTGGCAACAATGGCGTCAAACCTTTGAAAGCGCCTTGGGCCGCGACAGCAACAAGACTGGCAAGAAATTGGGGATTGATGTCATGGGGCCATCAGTACTGGCTTAGGCTAACCCCAGCGGACTCAACAGTTTCAAGACAACTGTGATCAAATGTGGTTCTCTTGGCAAACCAAACCCCATGCCAGAACATCACGTACTACTGTAGTTGTGCATGCAAGCTGATGGGGTTGTCTAATTCATCGTCATCCTGGTCGTTGCAGACTTTATGGTTATTGCACCCTTGGAAAACACACAACAATTGATCGATGGCCCAAACACTACCAAGAAAGATCAAACATCTTTGAAGAGCCATGAGCAAAGACCTAAGCTAATAGCTCTTCAAAAGCCTCATGAGCCGCAGACCTTAGGTCGGCTGTGGTCAAGGTCTTTGCTGGATCAAGGGACAATGTCTGCGAACCTGCGGAAAAAACCGTGAGGAATGAATGAAAATAACTAATTCTTAATTCATGTAATTATGCGGTTTTCATTTTGGAAGAAGACATTCCAAAAACATTGGCCCTAATCACGGTTCCCTGGTTGTTTTTTTTGCCAAAACTGTATCGGACTGACTTTCATCCGCAGCCTGACAAGGGCCTCTGGAAGCTTCTCTCAGCAACAGAGCTCTCAACAATGGACGACTATACAACTGAAACTCGGGCATCTTTAGCCCCAGATGGGTAGCAGCCCTTTCAGGATATCGCAGCGCGACTGGAGACCTTCAGGTGGACCTCACGCACTTGTCGCTGTCAGAGGGATGGTAGCTGGAGAATCTTACGCACACCGCTGAGATACAAATGAATACATACACGCAACCCACACGCACTATAATATATATTATATATATAATTTATATATATATAATATAATTAAAATTATACATAAATATTATATATTATATATATTATATATATAATTTATATATATATAATATAATTAAAATTATACATAAATATTATATATTATATATATTATATATAATATATATAATATATATAATATATATAATATATAATATATATATAATATATATATATATAATATATATAATATA
>CAMXCT020000420.1:12500-50000 GCA_947184155.2 Cladocopium goreaui
AGGGCAACTGCCGTCGCCAAATGCCCTGCACAGGGAGAGGCCCAGAATGGCCACGATCATGTGGATTACTGGGGATTGATGGAATGTAATGTAAGGTGATAAAAGTGCAAGATTAAGAGTTTTCAGGAGCAGCGGGTCAGGACCTGATTCTGTTCGAAAAGCGTCACAGCCATGTGTTCAAGAAGAAGGGCAAGGTGTTCCCGGTATGCTGGCTTCAAAACTTTCGCAGCTGACTAAATCAGCAAATGCTGCCCACAAATTCACCATATCATTTCAAACCTCCGTCAGTGGCCTGTGCTTGAAATACTTCTTTCAGCGCCAACCTGAGGTTGAATAGCGCGAAAAAACTGAGGATTTCGCACAACAGTTATGTAACATGTGCAAAAGTCCACAGTTCTGGTGGTTACTGAGCCATCCACTCTGCCACATTGGGGTGCACCTCGCCCCTGGCAACGAGTTGGGGCGTTGAAAAAAAGACATGGCAACTCCCTGCCCCTGGTGTCTGGGAAATTAGCACATAAAATATATTGGGTTCAACTGATTGAAAATGCATGTCCAAATTTGATTGCTGTCGCCATCTTTTGCATGCAATAGCTGCTATAATCGATATATAAATATATAATATATATATATATAATATATATAATATATAATATATATATAATATATAATATATAATATATATATAATATATATAATATATTTATAATATATATATATAGCTATATAGATATATCAAGATTCCTGGGCTGATGACATGCTGACGATCTACGGCTCTCGCCCTGTTTTGCACTGGTGGCATGGCGCAGGCAAGCAGGTCTCTGGCCAGGTCTGTGGTATGGCATAAAAAAACGACTGGTGCGCACACACAGAACTGAGTTCTGAAATGTCCTGAAGTCATTGATCTGAATCTTCTTCAAGAAGAGGCAAAAGATTACTATTACAAAGATTATGAAAGAAGATGATCATGATGGATTAATTATGGTGGATTATGATGGATTATGATGGATTACAGTACAGTACCATGGATCTGTATGACGGATTCTGATTTATGGATCCGAATACTGTTCTGAGATTGTCTGTGTGCTGTCCAGCATCAATATCAATGCCATGGACCGTTTCGATTGAAGCGAAATTCAATGCTACATCATTCTTAATAATTCTTACTCTAGACAGTCTTTGCCGCATTGGAACTTTGAAAATGAGTGGATCACGAGCTCAGCACTCAAAGACTTATATTCATGTATATACATACTTGTGTATATATATATATATATTTATTTATTTATGTGTGTGTAATATAGCCACACATCAAACATGATACAAACGGGAGCATTGGTTGTCTGAAGTCATATGATTTCATGATGTGCACAATCCTTCACGGCCACACCTTCAACATGGGCTTTTGGTGCGTTTGTTTTGTAGGCTTTCGTACGTGATTCCACTGGTTCTGAAACGAACACTCTCCGTGTCTGTACAGATTTGCCAGCCTTCAACACAAGAACAACCAGCGATCGGCAGGCTGACCCTGTATGCCAAACGTAGCAGGTTTGCACGTCAAAAGAAAAGGGCATTGCAGAACTTTTCTTCATAGATCAGTATCCATGTGACTTTGTGTTCCTGTTCCTGAAGGCCACGCAGTGCCAAGGGCATACTCTGCTCAATCAAGCTAGGACACTAAGGCGTCTCTTCTGCGTCACAAACTCATGCCACAACCACCCATTCTAATCTTCAAACGCACGAAGAAACTACCCATGTCCTTCCAACAGCCGCCCTCACGGCCCTCACGGAAATTTAAATACCTTGGCTAATTGGATATGAGAGAAACCAAATGAAACAGGAGAAACTTCTCGCATCCCAGCGGCCTGGCACCATGATTTTCTTCAATCGAAAATGCCCAGAACTTCTGAGCTGCATTAGATCGCATAAACCATCATAAACCACCTGAATCTCAAACTCCTGGCGCACTGCCCAGCCCAATTCTCCAATTGTCTGCCAAGCAACCGCAGGCTTCTAATCATCTCATGGTCGCAGAACACCAATCACCTCCCGTACCTGCAGCCATGGCGAGACAAACAAACTGCTGATGACCGTTCATGACCCATACCTCGCCTGTTCTTGCAGGTGCTCGTCCTCAAAGTGGCAGTCCTCCAAGAAGGCACATGCCGCCTGGCGTGCTCTTTGAAGCATGGACTTCTGCGAGACTTCTGTTCATGAAGCTGCCAAGTCAAAGATAAACATGGCTGGATACTTGGCCCAAGAACGATTATATAAATCTGATGCATCAACCGTCCAAATTCAAACTTCACAAAACTAGATCTAGAAGGGTCCTCATGAATTTGCAACAGCTCGCACATTGCCTGCTGGAGTGTCTGCGAGATTTCTCCGTCGGTGACTTTCAGAACCTGAGTTTGCAGAGGTCGGTTACCGGTTGAAACCGCGTGCATGGCCATCTATCCCATAGTGGGAATCCTTACAATGGGAATCAATGTACATGGACGGATGACCATCTCCCAATTATGGGTAAACAATTCATCTTAATGCCAACACCGGATTAATAAACCCCCCCCCACCAGGTAGGTAGGTAGGTACCTTCTGGCTAGTTTTCTTGACCACCCCTTAATAATAAGCAACTCTGAACCATAAAAATTTGGATTGGTTTTTGGAAACATGGGAATAATTAATAAGTATATAATTAATTAATGTCAAGTGAGGATTAATCAACCTCCTGGGATAAAAAAAAACACCTATGGATTAATAACCCCCACCAAGCAGCATGGGATGGCAGTGATGGCATGGCATCTGCTGGTTGATTAATTAGGTCCAGGCTTGTCCAGATTCCTATGAGGGAAGAGTGAGGAAACCACCATGCAGAAAACCTGTCCAGGGTGATGATTTTTATAAAGAATTTTGGATTAAAATAAAAAAAAAAGGATTTCAGCACTGGTGGTTGATTAATCGGGGGTAGGCCAAACGGTTTATTAATCAAGGGGGATCACCTGTTTTTAAATTGCATTTTTTTGGGGGGGCAGTGGTGGTTGATTAATCGGGGGGTGGGTTTTTTAATCCTCACTTGACATTATACACATATATATATATAATAGTATATATATATATGTATGTATACACATAATATGGCGGTTGATCCAAATTCTTTCACCTGCAAAAGGCCAGTCTTCGCAAATAAACCAAGTACTTTCGAGAATCTTTCGCAACTCCAGGTGTTTCTTTCGCGGGGTTATGCTTATCCACTTTTGTGCTGCTGAGACGTGCTCAAACGGGATGTAACTGTCTGAGCCATCTGGGAGACAGCCAAGGGCAAATACAAGGCTATGTTGGGATTATTCCAGGAAAGAATCTGAGCTTCATTATTTCCAGGCTTCCTTGACGCTGTAAAGGTGCTGCGTGGGATATGGGCTTCCATGGGCACTTTCTCTTTCGCCACTGCTTTTCTGGAGTTTTCGCGGAACTCTCGCGAAAAACCATGTGCAACTCAGCCAGTAAATCCACCACCCTGAATCGTGCTTGGGGGTGCAGCTCCACTTGATGGCAAGTACCAGTAGTACATGGGTCTATGGTATCCCTGAAATTCACAATTCGGAAGGTTCTCGCTTCACCCACAAAAACACTATGGTAAAACACCTCATCAAAATAAACTTTTGCCAAATCTTTCGCCCAACAAAATACTTGTGCGAGCGCAGAAAACTTTCTCGGTGTAGATCGACTCCCATATATACAAATAATTTGTATGTATAATATGTATATATATAATTATATGCATAATTACTTATACATATACATATACATATAATAGGGTGTGATATATATATATAATTACTTATACACATGCATAATTACTTATATATATATATGTATATATATGTATATATATGTATATATATGTATATATATGTATATATATATGTATATATATATATGCATAATTACTCCTTGAACATGGGTGTGAAAAAAAAAAACTAGCGCAAACCTAGCGGGTTTGCTAGCGCTGCCTTGCAGAATTGCTGAATTTAGTTGCGTGCCGCCTCATAAGGAAGAGGAAAAACCACTAGGTCCACACACTAATTATCAACAACTAGTCCAAAACTTCTGTCAGCTATTTTTGGCAAATGGTCATATACTTACATACTTATATACATCTATGTGTAGAGTTATGTTTATACAAATGTAAATATATTATAATATATTTAAATATACAGTTCATATATGTGTCTGTGTCTGGTTGTCAGTTACTTAGAACTGCCAGGCATTCAACTTCCGAAACGTATGCAGTCCAGTGGCAGTGTTTCAGAAAATTTCGAAACAATGAGGCAGACTCTAAGATGTATTTGGCAAACTAACATAGCTATTGAAAATTGCCATTTATAGTAGATTTAAGCATTAAAAATGGTGATTTTCCATAGTTATGTTAGTTTACCAGAGGGTACCAATGACAAAATATTATACGAAGCGAGTAACGTAACCTGCTTTAACCTGGCCCCTATTCAATAGGGCACCAGCAGGACGATTGAGCTTAGTTTGTCATAGCTTACCATATCCCACTTTGACCAACTATTTTTTTGTGGTATCCACAAATTTCAAACAGCCCAAATGCAGCTCTGGATGCACTAGATTCTGTTACATATCCATAATTGATCATAATTGTTCATGTTTACATTTGCATATGCAAGCACACATACAGAGATAGAGTATTGAAAGAGATCGGCCAGGATGATCGGCCTATCTACGTTGCCTCCCCGGCCATGGTGCCCTTCTGACAGGACACTGAGATCAGAAAGTCCATGGCAATGGCCTCGCCTGGCAGGGCCTCTAAGACTGCGCAGACCGTTGATGCCTGGTTGCGCATTGCACGTAGTCCAAGAAGTCAAAGATCTTCCAACATGAAGTGGCTATGGATCAAAACTCTGGCACTCTGGTTTTCACATCAAAACAGCTGGTAAATGATGTCAATGGATATTCATCACCTCCAAATTTATGGAATGTTATGTGTGTATGTATGTATGTATGTATGTATGTATGTATGTGTGTATGTATGTATGTATGTATGTATATACTTATATGCATGTGTGCATGTGTATATAATATATATATATATTAGAAAACAATTATATTTATACTATACTACATTATATTATGTTATATTATATTACATTACATTATATTATATTTTATTTTACTGTATTCTATTTGATTATAGCATATTATATTGTATTATATTATCTTACAGCACATTATTTTATATTATATCAAATATGATATGATATTATATTATATTATATTAGATTAGATAATATTAGATTATATTTCATTATATTTCATTATATTATATTATATTATCATATTTTATTGAGTTATATTTTATTGTATTATACTATATCATATTGCATTTCATTATATGAGGTTATATTACATCATAGTATACTATATTATACTATATCATTCTATATTACATTAGACTATACTATATTATATTAAATTATACTGTATTAATTATATTGTATCATATTTTAAAAAAATATTATAAGATATTAAATTATATTATCTTATATTATAATATTATATTGTATTATATTATTATAATATATATATATATATGCGTGTGTGTGTGTGACACATCTGTACAGATGTAAAACTTTTATTACTTTTTGTTTTTATATATTTATATATATATATGCGGGGGGTCACCGGGGTCCCTGGGAGGTCGGTGACAAACGAAGACACCTCCCGGGGACCCGTGTAAATGTACCCGCGGGACTGTGGTGACGCACCTGGGCGCATTTAAGACGCAGCTGGTGGTCACCGTAGTCCCATATATATATATATATAAAAATACTCATCCGTATTTAACTAATCTAATCTGCACGTTACAGGACTCAGTTCCTGACGGATCATATAATGATCCATTCCAATCTAGTGTGATTCCTATGGTGACTCCGACATGGTGCCATTGGGCCAATTGAGGCAACCCTGTTTAGGGTGAGTGTCGACTGACTTGAACTCCGAATTTACACATTTTAATCTGGTAATTCGTCTAAGTAAAGTGCAACAGTTGGCCTTACCGTTGTGCGCCTTTTTCGAGAATTCCCGCGGCTCCGGACGTCCCAGGGACCCCAGTGATTTGCATCTCTCTCAGCGTGAAATCGTCCGGAACAACCAGAAACTTCTTTTCCGCTGCAGCTTCAATTTTTGACATATCACTTGCACAGCAACATGACAGGGCGATCAGGCAGGCACACGCTTCCAGGTGTGGTCTTTTTCCTTTTGATGGTTGTCTGGTGAGGTGAAACATATTGTGCACCTAATTCGTTGGAACTTGAAAGCCGTTCATGCCAATTGGGGCAAGACTTGACCACGGTCCCGGCAAGGGAATAACGCACGACTCTTAGGTATTTAGGAACTGAGTCTTGTTTTCCTTTTTTGTGTTTTCACCAACTAATCCCCATTGGTCCCCTATCTCATGCGTTCTTCCCTCCCCAGGTAGGTTGGCTCCGTCGCGTGCTTAAGTGTGTGTAGGTTCTCGCTGTGTCAGGTTGGTTCAGGCGCTTTCGTCCTTCCCCCCCCTCCGCTGGTCTTGTTCCGTGTCCGTCGACCCTCCGCTTTTCTTTTCCCTTGCCTTTCCAGGGTTTGCCCGCTCCGGGCCAGGTGTGTCGTGTTGGTGTTCTCTCCTTCTTCTCTTGCGTTCCCCTCTCCGCGTCCTGGTTAAGTAATTTTTCATCTCATCTTCAAGGTCACCTCACCTTCACTTCCCCCTCATCTTCATCTTCACCTCATTTTCCGTCGCACCACCCTGCAAAGGCAGGGTGGGTGTGTGACACATCTGTACAGATGTAAAACTTTTATTACTTTTTGTTTTTATATTTATATATATATATATATGCGGGGGGTCACCGGGGTCCCTGTGAGGTCGGTGACCAACGAAGACACCTCCCGGGGACCCGTGTAAATGTACCCGCGGGACTGTGGTGACGCACCTGGGCGCATTTAAGACGCAGCTGGTGGTCACCGTAGTCCCATATATATATATATATAAATACTCATCCGTATTTAACTAATCTAATCTGCACGTTACAGGACTCAGTTCCTGATGGATCATATAATGATCCATTCCAATCTAGTGTGTGTATTTATTTAGTTACTTATCTATTTACTTATTTTATTTCAGCAAACTAAGTGGTGGTACCTCATGTCAGTGGTCTGGATTGGCAATGGGTTTTCCAATGAAAACATGAAAGAACAGGAAACAAAAATGAAACAGATTAAAAAATGCAAGAAAATGAAACACAAATGAAAAATATGATCATGAAAACATTTCGGACAAGAAAACACCAAAACAAACACCAACAAGCGTGGGGGTAGAGAACATGCCGAAAAAACGCAAAAAAAGACTCGAAAACCCATTGTTTTTCTGGTTATCTCTTGGGTTTCGGGAGTGGGATAACTTGCATTTGGTTGTTAGTTGAGAAAATAAGCCTGACGATCAAAAAAATCAAAAAAACTGGTTTTCTCTGTTCTTATTTCGTCTTTCCACCTCGAAAATTAGGAGAAAATGGTGAAAAAAGAGTGGGAAAATGAAAATTAAACGAAAACAAATGAAAAATGAAGAAAAAAAACGTAAAGCTGTCACTGTGTTTAAAACCAATAACTTGCAAATGTACAAGTAGCATTTTGTGCTTTGGCAGCATTTTGGATCTCAGAGTCCGGTGTTGTCACATGAACCACAGTCTGAACAGATTAAATTAAATGGAATGTGCTTTTTAGTTTATCTAATTAATTATATTGTTTTTTCTTTGTATTTCCTTTTATTTCCTTGTATGTCTTTTGTTTCTTTTTGTTTCTTCTATTTTTTCCAGTGCAAGAAAGTTCTTTTATATATGATTTTTGCATCAACCAAACCTGAAGCTAACCTCCTGCAACCTGCACCACCACTTGAGCCTTCCGCAGCTCCGGTTGTGGTGCACGCTTCATCAGGGAGCAAATGCCCTTGGCTGCTGCGCGTCTGATCTCAGCCTGCTAGGCGTGGTTCACAGCTGCAGGACCCCCATGGCCACCTTGGCACTGTCCCAATGCATCCTGCCATGATCCTACTATGATATCTATCGATCGATCTATCCATCCATACATCCATCTATCCATCTATCTATCTATCTAAAATAAACACAGAAATGAACAAATAAATAAATAAAATGAATAAATTAAATTTGTGAATATGTATATATGATGTTTTTTGCCTGCTAGGTATGTTGAAATTGACATTTTTTTCAAACCAGCTGAAGCCCAGGGGCCCCAGGGGCCCCAACAGCCCAGCCTCTCCATGAAGACTTGCTATAAGCACAGGCACGCAGCCTCCGCAAGTGGAAATGATATGTTGAGGAAAGGGCAAAACCTGTGTAATCAGTATGTGCTACTGAAAGCTTGGCCCATTGGCTCGCAAAACAGCAGAAATCAGTTCGTTCCGCACTGGCAGCTATCATCACACCATTGTGGCCAATTTGTTGTCCCTTTTTATTCCTTTTTTCTTTTGTTGCAAAACTCCAATGGCTTTGCCATGGGTTGCCTTTTCGAGACTGCTGTACTGGAGCCGAAAAACCCTGCTCCGAACGTCTAGGCACGAGCAATGCTGGCTCTCCCTTGCTGAAGCACAGGCTGACAGTATCTTTGCTTGAACGGCTGAGTACATAAAGGCCAATACTCAAACATCTCAAACTTTGATGACTTCCTCACTTACCACATTTCGCAGACTGTAACAACCAGATCTTGCTCTGCCTAGCTGAAATTTAATGACTTGGCCGAGGGGAGGTCTCCAAAGGCACAGGGATTCTATTGTCGAACTTGGTTCAGCTTTCCCAACATGAGTAAAAAACCGTTCCCGCTCTTCGACTTATGGGCAATCTGCACAAATATGCCATACGCATCTATACAATATCATATACCCATATATTACACTAGATGTGCATGCAGTGTGTATATGAGTTACAGCCACGGCCTTGAAATCTGCAGTTGTGGATGCTTGTGAATATTTTGGAGACCTCCCACCGTTTCTCTAGCCAACCTTCAACATCGCGTCACCCAATGCCGAAAGCCTTTCACACCTGCTGGGGAATCAGCATGCCATGCTGATCCAAGTTATGGCAGAAATTCTTCGCCAAATGTCGGCAACATGTCGGCAAACACATGCAACAATTTTCTCTCTGTTCCCAATCGCAAAATTGGCATTTTACAATTGGTAAATCGTTTGAGGTTGGGGTTCTGTGTTGCATTTCTGGGTGCGGTTGATATTACAAAAATGTCTATTCAATATTCTCCAAGGGCATTCTGATCTCGAGATATGTGTGTTCCCGGCTCTTCCAACGTGAGGCTTGGGCTCTAAATCCCCAATGCTGCCCACGAAGAGATATGTAGTGTGACAATGTTTCTGCATGTTTCTGCAAGTTTCTGCAAGTTTCTGCCAAGAGACTTTCTGGCTGACTTCTACATCCTGATCATGCCCCTTCATCATGCCCCTTCCGCATCAGGCGCAGTCTCCACGCTACCTCGGCACCGCTGGGGCTCACCGGGAACCGGGAACCGGGACCAATCCCAGAGTCCCTGCCGGCCTGCCATGTTAGAGCGGCCCGTACTCATCATGCTGCTGTTGCCACTCCTGGACCTGAGGTCGACATGGACATACTTCGTACAGGAAATATAGTATGTTGATACTCATATATGTGTATTTATTTATGTTTGCCATCTACAGTTTTAGCATCATACGTGATGTATGTAGATAAGTAAATAAACAAATAAACACACCAACAAAAATGAACGAACAAATATACATGTACATTGTGTATAAATAAACAAATGAATAAATAAATAAGTAAATAAATAGATAAATAAATAAATAATTAAATTGCAAAAACACAAATAAGCAAATAAATAAATAAATAGATAAATAAATAAATAAATAATATACATACATACATACATACATACATACATACATACATACATACATACATACATACATACATACATACATACATACATACATACATACATACATACATACATACATACTACATACATACATACATACATACATACACATACATACATACATACATACATACATACATACATACATACATACATACATACATACATACATACATACATATACATACATACCATACATACATACATACATACATACATTACATACATTACATACATTACATACATTACATACCATTACATACCTTACATACATTACATACCATTACATACATTACATACATTACATACATTACATACATTACATACATTACATACATTACATACCATTACATACATTACATACCATTACATACCATTACATACCATTACATACCATTACATACCATTACATACCATTACATACCATTACATACCATTACATACCATTACATACCATTACATACCATTACATACCATTACATCCATTACATCCATTACATCCATTACATCCATTACATCCATTACATCCATTACATCCATTACATACATTACATACATTACATACATTACATACATTACATACATTACATACATTACATACATTACATACATTACATCCATTACATACATTACATCCATTACATCCATTACATCCATTACATCCATTACATCCATTACATACATTACATACATTACATACATTACATACATTACATACATTACATACATTACATACATTACATACATTACATACATTACATACATTACATACATTACATACATTACATACATTACATACATTACATACATTACATTACATTACATTACATTACATTACATTACATTAATACATACATACATACATACATACATACATACATACATACATACATACATACATACATACATACATACATAACATACATAACATACATAACATACATAACATACATTACATACATACCATTACATACATATACATACATTACATACATTACATACATACCATTACATACATTACATACATACACATACATACATACATATACACAATCCATTACATACATACATACATACATTACATTACATTACATACATACATACATACATTACATTACATTACATTACATACATACATACATTACATACATTACATACATTACATACATTACATACATTACATACATTACATACATTACATACATTACATACATTACATACATTACATACATTACATACATTACATACATTACATACATTACATACATTACATACATTACATACATTACATACATACATACATACGTACGTACGTACGTACGTACGTACATACATACATACATACATAACATAACATAACATAACATAACATTACATTACATTACATTACATACATACATATATATATATAATGTGTGCGTGTGTTTGAGTGTTTGTGTGTCTGAGTGTGTGTTTGATTGTTTGTTTGTTTGCTTGCTTGCTTGCTTGCTTGCTTGCTTGCTTGCTTGTTTGCGCGTTGTCTGATTCCACATGTTTCCCCATTTTTCCACATGTTCCACGTGTTCCCGCATGTTTCCACAAGAACATGGAGGAAACGCTTAATCGTTGTTCCTGGTGTTCCTGGTGTTCGTGGCGCTGAGTCTCCCGAACATGCCATGTCTCAATGCCTTTTTGGGTGGCTGGTATCCCAGCAGGCAGCTGACCTGGACGGCTATGTGGCGGCTAGTGATGGCATGATCTCCGAAAATGAGGAGTTTATGATAGTCTGGTCCCAAGAATCACCAAATCTGCAGGTCTATTAAGTCTATATCCTTTATATCCATTTATATCCAGTGTTTCGGTGTTTTTGGGACCTTCCCATTAAAATCCTGAAATGAATCAAAGATTACTCACCAGTGCTCACCAGTGGCAGAATCAGCAAAATCGCCAAGTCGCTGCACTGACTGGAAATTCTCGAGGTCGATCTGGATCCTGAAGTGATTTCAACATATTTCAACTTACGGGAAGAAATCGCCTCACCTCATATCCATTGAGACACTAATCCAACACGATGAATATCATTGCATATCTACGTATATCATATATCTTGATAATTTATTAGTGTTCTCTCCTTGCAGCCTACACAACGGCGCAGGCAGCACCAATGGGCATCAGATGGCATCAGTAATACTTCATAACCCTGGCAACTGTCCCGTAGCGGTAGATTGTAGAGTTCATCGTACATGGGGTACGGCTTGACGATGGGCTGGGACTTTCTTGCAAAACCTTGGTTTGATGAGCGCACATCGGTATTCATGAGGAAGATCAAAGTCTGGAAGAGAAGAAAACCTTCCTGCTGCAGAAAGGTTGCTCTTTTTTCATTCAGTTTGGCAGTGAGTTGTGAAGCAAAGGAACTGAGTGCAGCTTGTTCTTGCTTTTTGCCTCCTGGAGTCACGAAACAAAGAAGCTATCCCGAATCCCGGTGGTGCACACATGAGTGAGGTGAACATACCCTCTATAGCATCCACTGCCGGATCCAGTGGCCTAGGGATGGCGATGGCCCCCACAAGGAAGATGGAGGATCTGGAATCCCCAAATCTTGGCATCAATCCCAAGCATGACCAGTGCCACAGCACCATCCCTATCATCCCTGTCCTGTGTGCTTCTCCTTCTCCACAATAAACTTGTTGAGAGCTTCTAAACGGAGCACATTTGTCTTGGCAGTGGTGAGCGTCGTGTTCTGACCAAGTGATGCCGGTTGCCGTTGACGCAGCAGTTGGATAGTGCAGCTGCGACAGACTCCAATATATGTTTCTCTACAACCCTTAAGAATCTCCCAAGTGAAGAGCATTGAGTAACCAAGAGGAACCAGCCACAAATGGGGGTTCCATCAATGGGTGTACCCCAAAATGGATGGTTTATAATGGAAAATCCAAAAAAAATTGATGATTTGGGGGCACCCCCCATTGTAGGAAGCCTCCGAATAAACTCAACCATTCCCTAAATGCCCAGGCTTTTCAGGCTCTGTCGCAGCTCCTGCTTTGTCAGTACTTCAGCAGCACCCTCAGCGCTTGACGACAGGGTGCGCCTTAGCTTTAACCAGTTGCTCTAAGGCTTGGACCAGGGGAAGATTGACTGTATACTGATGGGGCTTTAAGCCACAAAAATAGGTGATATAACCAGGCTGGGATTCTTATCAACATGAAACACGTTCTGTTTCACATCTTTTCGCTGCTACTGTGTTATCTGTATTTCTCGAGCTTTCAGTCGGGCTTTGAAAACCAAAAGTGGCTATGAGCTGCAATCATACTTGCCATCCCTTCCCAGAAGACTCGTTTCCTTTCCTGGGGACTTACTTGGCGCATTGTCGCTTTCAGCAGCCGCCACAACTTGACACCCACAGTCACCAACTGATTTGAGTCGTGCCACCGCATGTACATGCTCGGCGTGCTCCTGGAACGAATGGCTTGCCTGTGGCAATTTTCCAATTCGCGACATGGCAGACTATGCTATTCGAGGCATCAGCATCACCCAAGTTGCTTCCCCTGGTCCCCTGGACCTGGAGAATCTGGAGAAAAAAACACTTTCACAGCAACCAGATGTGGAAGTTGTACGAGGTTGCGATGGGAAGCCGCACACCAAGGGAAAGCAAGAATTTCACCTCATCTCGTTTGCTTCTGAAGCTCTGAACTCCGTGAAACGATTCCTGGCGGCAAGAACCCTCTCAAACACGAAGGAACTTCAATGAACGAGATGAACAAGCGAGAAACAAATACAATATGCCCGACACCGTCCTGTAAACCTACAGGCCTGTCGTAATGCTTCCAAACAATTGCAAGCACGTGTCTAGACTTCTAGACACCTGGGTGTGTCCAACAAGAATATTCCGAGATCCTGCACTCTCTCTCTCTCTCTATCTCTTTTCTCTATTTGATATTCGTGTTTCACCATGGAAACCAGTGATTGTGGTTTTCCATGGGTTTCCACCTTTGGAGGGAGCCAAAACATTCCAAAAAAAAACAATACGCACACACATACGTGTATATATAATTATATCTCTCTCTCTCTCATTATTATTGTTATGTTTATTGTCATTATTATTATTGTTATTATTATTACATATCATCACTATATTCAAATCTATGTACAATTATATAAATATGTTATAGTCCCAATTTCCTGCGAAGTCCGCATGGCCGGTCCTAGTGCTCGCGAGAAACTCCACCCGATCCATGGCGCAAGCGGCATTCACCTTCCTTGACTCGAGCTGGCCCCTGAGCAAAACAAATGGGCCAAGCGACAGTGACGACCCAACATGGGGCTTGTGGGTCTTGAAATTTCATCCCTAGCCATGAGAATGATTACCAAGTTCTAATTGCCAGGGTTTGATCAAAGCATGGCGCTGGAATGCCAACTGATGCCAAGTGACCAGGTGGGCAACCTTCTCTCTTTCTTTCGGGCTTGGCTTTTCGGACTGCCTCGACACTCAATGGCTCGACCCTTTGTGATGATTAATGCGTTTTTCTTTGTCAAAGACCAAGACATTACAATTGTCTTGACTCGTCCATCATACACACACACACACATGACCAACACCCATGACCCCTTGTGGCCAGATGACCACCTGCGCTCGAGGGTGTCTCATCCATGGCTGAACCCCAGGTCGCCGCCCCAAAAGGGGGCGGGGGATGGACTCAGCTGAAACTGAGCCCGCCGGCAGCAGAGTGATCAAATGAGGTGGTGCACCAGACTCCAAGATAACTGCCACGTCAGTCCTTGATTCTATCACACCTCAACACACCAATTAACTGGCCTTGACCTAGCATTTGTATGCATTTGTCATCATCGGTCAGCCTGCTTTCAAAACCTCCTCCACATGTGGACCTCCAAATGCGATCGTATTGGCCACCAACCTCAGACCCATGGATGCCATTGGTCTGATGGAGGTTGAGACGTGCGAGGCGGTTATGGGAAAATGATGGCTGACGGAAATCCAGACCCTAAGGTTGCGACACCGTGCTTTCTAGCTGCAGTGCTGGCTCATCACTTTCCATCAACTCCTGCGCCATCAGAGGAGAAAAAAAAAGCAGCCAGTGTGGCAGAGGCCCCTCCACCCAGCGTACCAGGATCCACACCTTCAGAGCTGCAAGGGGCTCGCAGACCAAAAGAGCTTGCATTCCTGTGCAGAATGAATCCTAGCCATCCTAATCTATCCTCTGGAGAGCTATATTAAGTTGGCCAACCTTTGGAAATTGGCGTGATGCCAAACTTCCGTCTAACTTGCCACAAGGATCTGCTTCTTGGCCCAATCTCTCAGACCAAACGGGCACCTGTCTTGCTGGCACATGCAATTCTCTCAAGCGCACGGCAGGCGGGTGCCTGGACCTGACGAAAGTCACCATTATTTTGCCAATTGCTGCAGGGACGTAGTACGATAGTTTCGGTGAAAGCTGAACAAAGTGAGCCATATACCTCACTACACCCTTGGCAACAGAGACATACAGACATACAGAGACATCGGCTGCGTCTTGTTTCATTTTGCTTGCCATGCCCGAAACGGAGCTTGGCAGTGGTTCCGGCCTCGCCCGACGAACTCTCCAAGAGAAAGACCAAGCGTTCTATGGTGCCTCGCATCAATAGCCTTGCATGAGGTCACACGGCAACCATAGCTGGCCCCATGTGCCAGCAACATGAACTGCAAGTGTGACCGCATCTCACAACATCAAATCGAATGCTGCCATGACCCCCTTGCTGTTGAATCCGAGGTGCACTGCAAGGTGCTGGGAATCAGAATGCCTGTGACACAAAGGGTCCACATTATGAGGGCTGGGAATGTTGCATTCAATCACCTGAATACATAGACGCTTTCAGGGCCATCAATCTTGCCGTGTACCCAGCTATCAGCCTACCTATCCAGGTATCCTCGCTTTATCCACGTCTATTCTGCATACAGTGTTAATTGCAGCGCGGGCACGGTAGCATAGCTAAAGCCTCACAGGCCTTGGGGTTGAGAGTAGGGGTGAGCCCCGTTGTAGGCTGACCACAGTGGATTGTAGCGCAAGGATGTGACCGGTGTGCGTACACAATAAAACATTATAATATAAAGATGTTGTACAGTTGCATAAGTAAATGTACATTATGCGTATGTGTGTGTGTCTGTTGGATCTGACCCTAGACCTCTGGCCAAGCGCCTACATGATCGTCGAGCAGCCGCTAGAACCGCTGCAAACAAATCAGTTCATTCGGATTTCAATAGTATAAACTAGTGATAGCGACAAGTATCCATTGAATTCCTTTGATATTAGCATGCCTCCTATGAACCAAGTCCCCAGTAAATTCATGTTTGCTTTTCGTACCCATCATCTTGGCGCTGGGTACCCCCACGTTGACTAACACACAGCTGTCGTTGAAGGTCAGTAGCAACGACAAAGCGCTCAACAACCGCTTGGACCTCTGGTGGAAGCTGAAGCGTTGGCAGTGGCTATAGCGGCTAAACATCCACCCTGGATCAACCAAAAAAAAACTCGTTGATTGATACTATATCGATAAGCATTGTGATCTGTTCAATGGAACAACGGAGACATTGACGATACAGCAATGGTACATTGCATTGTATTGATGATCCAAGCCTCGAGCCTGAAAGTTGTGGCACATTTTTGGGGGTGTATGTGGTCTTACCTGAAACCGAAAATCTGCCGCCAACAAAGCCACCAGAATAGGAACATCAAAAAATCATGGAATTCGGAAGGCGAAGAATGGGAGCACTTCATGTGGCACGGATTCGAATAAAATAGTCTCTGGCTATGGCACGGAATGTCAGCTTGTGGTTCAACAGATTTCAATGGTGGAAGGTTATTGATGTTACCCTCTGGTAAACTAACATAACTATGGAAAATCACCATTTTTAATGGGAAAATCCACTATTTCTATGGTCATTTTCAATAGCTATGTAACAAATTACCAGAGGGTATATGATGCTATTGAGTCATTATTCATCATATTTGAAAATCCCAGACATTGGAGATGCTGATTCTTTGGTGACCAGAGGGCGCTGTATTCCCACAAGGTTGGCATGTCTTCGCCTCTTTGGATGATTGAAAATCGAAATGATCGGAAATGGCAATTTAGTGGGGAAAATGATGAATGATCATGAAGTCACACATGGATTTAGGGGCGGAGATTCCCACCATTCTCAGACTCCGTTTTCTGTTGGGGCTGGCCCTTATTGGCAGCTAAGCCCGGCACACTCCTGCGGCGAACTCTGCACACGGCCATGAGCAAATTGCCCGGAGGAGCCCCGCGGCCTCGCAGCGAAGACAGCACGGGCCACGGACCTTCCGCGAAGTTGATACAACATATGGGGTACCCTTTCATACATTAACATAGACGCCAAAAATCACCATGTTTAGTGTCTTCCAACCCCTATTTGCCAGAATCTATGTTAATTTATTGGAGCGTATGGGGTATGGATGAACATTTAGGGTACAATAATTAAATGATATTATATAGATGCTTTAGTATGTCAATGCTAACAATAGGCTAACATCTGTGTTTTTGTGGGTCTTAAATTCTGACCCATCAACTGCCTATGCAATTTGGGCCTCTTCACACTCCTTAAACTCTTCCAATATCTTCACACCCACGGTACCCTGGCAGTCCCAAACAAATAGCACAGCTGCTTGTGGCCTTCTGCACCACTGCCAGGGGTTCTGAACCATTGAACCTCGGCAAAAATGATATGTTCCTTTTTGGGCCCATATTCTCGGTGGATATCGGTGGTAAACAGTATTAGGGGGATGGGGTTATTCAGCATTGATCCAATTCATTTAGACCCCCCACCCAAAGTAATATTGAAACACATAGCACTAAATGTGGGTCATGATAAATCACGGTATGTAGTGCACAAGCTGATGAACTGTGACCTCTGGCAAATGTAGCCGCTAATGAGTATGAAATGTCCGAAAAGCCATTCGCAAGGTATGTGTGGGATGAAAGTACGTTGGATATAAGATGATAGAAGCTATTGCAAATATACTTATTGCCAATCTGTTTGATAGATATAAACATTGATATACATTGGTCTATGATATTGATACAGGTCTATAATATATTATATTGTTCTATATGATTGTCGTCATATTCTACCAGATATATCCAGATATATGGAATACAGATACAACTGATACAACATTGATCTTGTCTGGTAGGTGGTGGCCTAGGCACTGGCCCGTGACATAGTCTACGATGCCAGCGTGAATCACCTCGTTTCTCAATTCTTCGGAGGCCATCGCCACATTGGTGATAATCAGCAGTGCCTCATGGTGCCGGAGGATGAAAACTCAGAAAGGGCATAACGCACATCACGCGCCTAATGATTTAGATTTATGATGATATATGATGATATATGGTATTTATGATTTTTGAATATTTTTGATATATGGTACGTACAGTATGATTTTTAGATTTATTTGGACCTGATGTCCCTTACCGTGAGCATGGTTGTGCATACGTATCTCTGCAATAAAGCGGTATGTATAGCTAGAATCATATCTCTGGTATGATGCATCAGGGGCGAAAGATGCGAAAGATGTGCCATGATCTGCCCCTTTTAAACCTTTCAGCGGAGGCATGTGGCTTGTCAAAAAATGTGACCCGAAATAACCCACTTTGGAGTCTTATAGCCACAAAAAGGCGGCAGTCTGAGGAACTGGCTTGCTCCTGCCTTAGTCACAGGGGCAAGCAACCTTGAGAAGGATGCCAATTGAGTGGAAATCGAACAAGAAGTTCTACATGTTCTGCAGCAAAAACTGAGCAAAATGCCACCAGCTGGCGGGTAGGGTCCGTTGCTGCCAAGGTACGTGTGTGCCCGAGCTGTCAACAAAGGCGTGAGACGCTTTAGGGCACCCTGCCAAGGAATGTCACTGTCACATGGCCATGGCTTTCCTATGGCTGATTCACTTTCTGTAAGGCTGGGACGGGTCGGATGAAAAGCTGGCATTGGAAAGTAGATCAGTAGAGAGAGGGAGAGAGATCTATCATGATCTATCATGATCTATCATGATCTATCATGATCTATCATGATCTATCATGATCTATCTATCTATCTATCTATCTATCTGTCTATCTATCTATCTGTCTATCTATCTATCTATCTGTCTATCTATCTATCTACCTATCTATCTATCTATCGATCTATCTATCTATCTATCTATCTATTTATCTATCTTATCATACCTGATCTTAAATCTTTTATCTTAGATCTTAGATCTTATAACTTATATCTTATATCTTATATCACTTACAGCTTATATCACTTATATCTTATGTCACTTATATCTTATGTCACTTATATATTATATCACTTATATATTATATCATTTATATCTTATATCACTTACTTATATCTTATATCTTATCTTATCAAATCCGATTTAATCTAATCTAATCCAATCTATCTATCTCCTTCTCTCTCTCTCTCTCTCTCTATCTGTTTCATTCTTCTGTAATACTTGGGGTCTGAAACTGGGGCACCCAAAAATCTAATGAATCATAATGAATCTAATAGCTGTTCATTTTCCCAAAATGTCCACTGGTGTCCAGAACGTGAGAAGTTACTCCTGGCCCACACCGCTTCCACCTGCTCCACCATGCACTTTGTCTGCTTGGGTGTGCCCTCCGAGAAACGTTGCAAAGCCCACAGGGCCTGGTACAAACCACCGCTTCGAAACGCTTCGAAAGTTCAAAGCCTGTGCAAAAACACTACCTGGATCTACCTGGGGTGGGAAGTATGCTATTCCGGCTATTCCTGCATTCCCATCATGGGCCTTGGTACCTGACTTTGACCCCATGTGTTCTGCACATAAACGGCAACCACATGGCATCCTCTGTTGATTTCCGTAAGCATGTATGCGCGAGCGCGTCTGCATGTGCGTATGCATGTTCAGCAGTTTGTGCTGTCATGTGATGTGACGTCATGCAACCTAAAAATACAACCTCGTGTGATGCATACTATATAATAATATAGTGATAGTGCAACACAGCAACACATACAGTAGATGATGAGTGCAATGTGCAGGAAAAAACATATCATAAGAATCATAATATGCGCAATATGGCGTCGCGCAGTGCAACGGATGTCCCTATCAAGGACTCTTGCCATTCAGGCCATCACTGAGATTCCATGACGCCTGCGTTTGAAGGTTCGAGTTGTTGCTGTCCTGAAAAGGCTTTCGACAAAGCATCCAGGGGCACCTAACGATACCAACAATACCACACCAGAAATGATTTCTGGTGAATTCTGGCATTGGACATTGCGATCCTGTCCTGGCTCAGTTGCAGCACCCAGGGCAACACATCAGCAGCAAGCCTCGGGCGACATCGGGGATCCCCAAAAAAATGTCTGTGGGGGTTGTCAATGATGGGTACCAACAATGGCAACTTTCAATGGGGGAAGTGATGCTGAAATATGAGAAACCCATTGGATTTGGGGGATTCCCCAAGCAGCCCGAGCAGCTCAAAGTTCCCCAAGGTTGGCTCAACATTTTGGGGCGGAGCATCCCAGTGGGTCATCCATGGTCATCCCCAACCTGGAAGGCACCAACAAGAAAAAATCATCGCCTCGGATGTAACATCCAAATGGCAAATGAAATATTGTGAGATGTTTGAGGGCTCGACATTTCTTAACATTTGGATTTGGAATGATTTGGATCACTGGTTGCCAACCGGTTGCCTGGGATGCCATGCCTTGTGAAACTTGCGCTCACTGGGATCAGAGACCGGAATCTCTTGACCCTCGAATTCTTCAAACCACCAGCTGCCCTCCAGCAGTCCATGACTTGGCGGCTGCATTCTCCAAGCACTGCTGATATGACACCAAGTCCTTAAAGGGATGAAAGGTCACATGTCCATTGCGACATTCTGGCCAATCTGGTGAGTCACAATGAGCCTCACTGATCAAGTTCCAGTCATTCACGCGCTTCACTTTCAGCACTTTCTGGAGACATTGGTCTATGAACATATCCTCTCCCCACAAGCATGGCCCTGAGCAAAGCTTCTCGAAGTGGTGCACGCATCTTTGGCGCCCACCCTGCCAAACGTCCACTGCTTTCTGTGAAAAAACTTCGATGGGTCCATGCAAACCAAATTTGCAGTTGTTGAAGTAGACCCCTCCTTCCTCATCATGATGGAATGCAAGGGCCACACGCAAACGATCCACCAGGAAGACTGTGTCAGGATCCACCTTCACAACATATTCGTGAAAAAGATAGCGTTTGTCCTGAAAAACACGGTCCCAAACTTTGAAGAAGATCTCTGTGTTCAAGGCTGCACCTGGGTGATGCGCTACCAGGCTACCGACTACTTCAAGCCGAGAAAGATCCACAAATCCTAATGAAGTTCAAACAAAATAAATAAACCATTTTTTGCAACTTGAGCAGTGCCCAGGCACCAAACTCACCTCCAACATCGCATTTTAAGTCGCTGTCCACCACTGCGGATTGCAAGAAACCTGGAACCACATCCACTTTGCGGCTGCTGTAGACGGCCCACTCATCGCAGGCAAAAATGTTCACCTCGCGGAGCATCACCAGATTTTGCTGGTGGGCTGTTCAGTATCTTCAGCTCTCCATTTACTTTTACAAGGGATATACAAGGGATATTGACTGTCCCCAGCTCCCATAGCATCCATAGCTAAGATGTCAAGCTATGACATGACAAGTCAACAAGTCATTTGGGGGCCACCATGTGTCCGTTTAGGACGGGGACATGGTTTACCCACGAAGAGACAGCGCCTTGTTGCGATACTGCCAAGCAATGAGGCCTTGCTCATAAGTATCGGGTCGCATTACTGCGAAGCACAGCACGCTTTTCTTGCTCCATTTGAAAGGTAAGCCCGAAATGTAGTTCCTGGTTGCTGATACCAACCCGGTTCACCAATACTCTCTACTCTCTAGTTCCCCATAAATAACAATGGATGAAATGGGATGAAGATGGAACAAAGCCATGAAGAAAAGTCTTGGAAAAGCTGTCGCACCACCCAGGCTCTTCTTGGGTACCTTTTCCAAGGTTGCGTTTGGCTCCACCCACTTTAGGCTGCACTCATGAGTCTCTGAGTCAAGGACCCACACACGACACCGGGCATCGTTTTGACACCTGGCACAACATTCCGATGGAATGAGCACATTTCTCCACACCAAGCGGGTAGCTCCGGCAAATTCCATACCTTTCTCCATGTAAGGGATCATGCTCCCTTCTTCTGGATTCGAAGTGGTTGTAGGGTTCAGCGCGGCTTCGTAGTCAAAGGGTGTGAAGAAGTCATCCTCATTTAGCTTCCGGTGCTCTGCCTCAGTCCACTTGTTCAGGTCAATGGTTCCCACGGTGATGAAGAGAAGAAGAACTGAGAGGACTGAAAAAAGGACCAGGGCCAGTGGCTTTGCGCTGCTTTGACTGTCTTCATCCAGATCGTCTAGATCTGGATCCACCAAACCAACTGCTTCAGGTGGCGCCATCTCCCTCCCTCCTGAACCCAAAAAGTGGCAGGCAGGCAGGCGCAGTCGACGATGAATCCACAGCATAGATGCTCAAAAAGCATCTATCATATCTGTGTTTCAAACATCAGGACATTTAAACCGCATAAAACATCATAAAACGAAGTCAGTGATACACATCCGAGCACAGTATATCAGCCTGTCAGCCACCTGGGCCACCGCTGAGTTGCCGGCACCGTGTCCAGTGAGGTCTTCTCAAACCTGAGAAGAGGCAGCGAGATATGTGATGACCATGCCACCCATTTACCACCAATTGATGGTTCAAGTTTTTAAAAACTGTTGGTAAACATGTGAGGACCCACTTTTGTTGAAACATAACTTTTGTTGAAACATATTTCAACCATCCAAAATGGGGGCTGTCAAGAAGTTTGACCTCCCAAAAATTCCAACATTGCACCTTGCAACCTGGGCACTGTATGAACAACTCATCGATTGCTTCAAGCTGCTCCACGGGGTCCTCCCAAAACGCTCCCAACCGGATCCCGGATCCCAGGAAGTTGGGTAAAGTATCGCAATCATTTACCTATTTACATTATTTAGCAAGCCCAAAAAAGATAGAACAGCGATTTCTCCCCAAGTAAAAATTGGTTTTACGAACGTTCTATCCTTTTGGGGGATGCTCTAATATGCTCTAATAGGTTGGGGATGGTTGGTGCATCCCTGCAAAAGGTTGATCAAAAATAATGACAGAGAAAGACTTGAAAAAAGACGGTTGATGCCTCAAGGATATATAATGTCCGGGTGCTATTAAAGAGCCCCCCGCAATTAAGTACGCCCTATCCCGGGAAATATTAATAAACCCCCCCCCCCCCCGTAATAAAGTACACCAACCGATTTTTGATATGGGTTTTCCCGGTTTTTTTTCCTGTTTTTTTTCAGGTAGCCCTGGAGCCACTAACATCTAAATAATATTAAATAACAATGAATGTTTGCAACCCCCTAAATAAAGTATTTTGATTTCAGGGGTCTAATTTTTTGGTGGTTGGATTCGTTTCTCAATTGCTTTCCTATTTGAACCCTAAAATGGAACATACTAAAATGGAAAGAAAGTCCACTTATGTATTCGTTTTCAATTAGGCAATTTGTTCGGCGCCACATAGGTCTGGATTTTTTCCAGCGACCCCCAGCCAATGTTTGGCCTAAACTTTATTTTGATGCTCTTAATGTTTGGGGTGGGTTTATTAATAGCACGTCAACATTATATATATATATGTATAGAACCCATATTATATATATATTATATATATTTATATACACAGAAATCTCAAGCTGCAGCGTTGAAACATCCAAGCCGGACTCTGTTTTGACGTTGCTGGTAGTCGCGTAAAAACTGGAAGCTCCTGCTTGCAAGTAACGACGCGTTTCCAGCTTTTGCGGACAAACGGCCGATATCGTGCAAACTCGATAGCGAAAGGACAGTTGGCCGTCCTCTCCACCATTGCGATAGGTGCCTCTTGGTGCATATTAAAGCGTCATCGCCAAGCACAAGTTCTACGCGCAAAACCATGGGTGCAGCAGTCAGGCTTCACTCTGATGTTGTGCGGAAAGGTTTTCATCTACTCATACAATCTATAGTTTATATAGTTATATATATATATATATTGCACGGTTTCTTCTACTTGTCTGCGATTCAGAGCAACAGAAATCAGCTAAAGGTCCGCTGATATCGGCCCTCAACAGCATAGCGTATGATGAGGATGGTTTCCAAAATCAAGTAAAATGAACAGCAAAGAAATCACATGTGAAACTCCTAGGATAATTTGGCCGGTCTTTTGACCTATCGAATGAGGTTGCCTCTTGAAATCTCCAAGAGATAATTAAAAAAAACGTGGAAAAAAATGGCTCAGGATAGTTCAACAAATTTAATGAATCGAACCGACAAAGCCATCACATTGTATCACCATAGGAGGTTGTGAGCACCGGCCGCAGGACCAGTGACAACTGCTGCAACTTTCTGAAGAGAAAACATGCCCCCCCCCCAAAAAAAAAAACTAAAAAGAGGGGGCAGTGGTAGAATTTGATGCGACTCTGCGACACTTTTGTATGATCGTTGCCGCTTTGTAATGGAAAAAATATGAAAAAATGGGAAACATCAGTCGTCATCTTCTCTCGGATCTCTCAGGTGCGCCAAGGGATGACCACACCCATGGGAAGCATATGAGACGGAGACGGCTTTCAAGCTGCTCTGCTTACAGAGCTGTCGCTTCGCCAACTTCCTATCTCTCCAACATTACTCTATAATAATCAAAGGCTCTACAACAATCAAAACATATCAAAACCATAGTACAAAAATCCCCAGATGTTCCAATCCAATTGTACTAGCAGATTGTTTTTGCCAACGGCGCCAATAACGACCCCTCCGTTCTTGCCAATTTTCATTCGTATTTCATGTCTTGTTGCAGATGGTGTGGGGCAGTTGGTGGTGTGGGTTGGGGGGTGGGGTGGGGTTAGAGGGGGACGTAGTAACGTTCATGTTTAGTTGCCTGCTAAGACAATCTCTTGCACTTGCGCACCGGCTTGATGCTACGTTCACAAAACTTCTTGATGCTACGTTGTAAGAACTTCTTGATGCTTTGTTGGAAGAACTTCTCTTCCACTTGCCCACCGACTTGATTCGACGTTGCAAGAACTTCTCTTCCACTTGCCCACCGACTTGATTCGACGTTGCAAGAACTTCTCTTCCACTTGCCCACCGACTTGATTCGACGTTGCAAGAACTTCTCTTCCACTTGCACACCGACTTGATTCGACGTTGTATGAAAAGTTTCATGTGCTTGTATGCCGGTTGCAAGTTGTGGATCTTGCTAGAAGCTTAGAAAAAATGCGGCTCAAAAGAGCTTCCCGTCTATATAAATCATGTTAAGGCCAAAATACAGTACGTTGTAAAAATGCTTCCGCCTCACGAGGGCCGCGTTTTTTTCAGTTCCAAATTAGCTGTCGAAGTTGCAATTTCCACTACCACGGTATGGCGCGAAGGCCTGGAAAAAGTGCGTTGTCAAAGGGGTCACAATTGGCGCCACAGGCTTGTTTTTACTAATAATTTGCATACAGCTTTTTCCAATGATAATGAATGATAATGATATGGTCCTTGCCAAATGTGATTAAGGGTAAGTGCCCCGTTCTCCCATTCCAGAAAGGTGAGCCTGGCAAGCCGGGCCAACACATATCCAACACATTGCGAAGGACTGCAGCAATCTGCAGCATCTGCCGTTAAAAGTTATTGTCTCATCATCCAACTGCAGGTGCAGGCCATCTTCGGCCAGATCTGCTGGTTTCAATGTGGGCTCGAGCCCAAACAAAACTCGGGCTGTGCCATCCAAGGCTTTGGCTCTTATCAAGGTTGCCGTAATCATGTAAGTAATCACTATCATGGATTGGATTTCTCCCTTTTTGAAGCCAAAAATCATCCCCCAGTGTTTAACCATCATGAGTTGGTTTCTATCCAAATTCACTTCTTCAACCCTCCATATTTTTTCATATTCCCAGATTCCCAGATGTTTCTTTGATGTTTCCATGGTTCTAACATGTTCTAACCCCAATCACCACCATCTGCCCATCACAAAGCCGTCACTGTCGATGGAGGTCGCAAAGGTCCGGATCGTGGGCGGCGTTCAGATCCGGTCCTATGGAAGTTGTGCAGGGAGCAGCACAGAGTATACGGATCAAAATCCTGGCATTTTGTCAACACAATGGATGGTTAATGATAGAAATGTTGACACATGAAATGGATTAGTCCCATAGTATACGGATTAATGGATCATTATTGGATGATTGATTAACCAATGTTAACTAGAAATGATAGTGATAGTTGCTCAAATGGGTTTGCCCAGAAATCGAGAGGGATAAAACCAGGCCTCTTTTGAGCATGGAACCAACAATTTGATATGGGCGTATCCAAACACAAAAAATGGGTATGCACCTCCAATATGTTTTCAATGACACAATGGGATTGCTTTTTCCGCTCAGATTTTGAGGTACCCGGATATCCTATTTTTCAGACAAACCCAAAGCGGGTCCTACACCCATGCTTGCTTTTCTTATGGATGAAGTGGCGCCTTGGGTCATGTTCTCATCATCGCTCTCTGAAGATCAATTTAATAAAGTTAGCGAAGACCTTTTAACGTTACCAAATATGCTCCAACATCACTCAGGTGTCCAAACCTTTTTAACGCAACAGAATGTGCACCAAGTTTTCCATTGGAGATTTCAACCAGGATGTTCAAGCAATTTGGGTGTGTTCAAAAATGGCAAAATCCACTGGTGCCCATGGCCGTGGTGATTTATTTCAGGGGCACCCTCTAGGAATCCCATCTGTGGATCGGAATTCAAGTAGGCCTCACAGAATGCATAGATCCGATATAAATCGATTGAATGTTTCCAGCGGGGAATTGTATATGTTTGAGGGAAGGTGATATAGCTGCGTGTGAAATCATGGAACGTCGCCATATTTGCACGTATGTCATGGCATACAAATTTGTTTGCATTGGTGATTTTAGGTGAAGTTCCAGCAAGGTTTGAGCACCGGAGGGTGCACAAGTTGAGAACATACCCAACCATTCCAATTTGGGGTGCCCACCGTGCCCGTCCGTGCCCGGCCGTGCCCACCTGCGATGGTTTTGTCTGCCAGACGCCCGCTCAACGAAGACCATCATGATGTGAATCTGGTCAAATCTATTCCTAAGATCGATTCCCAAATATCACTCTCCCGACTCAAAACTGTTCAACCTTCTTTCTTGGATATAAGCTCGCCATAAGTTTTGTTTTAAATGTTTTAAACCTCCATGACGTTCACCTAGGGTCTTGGTCACGTGCATGGTGCCAGAGATCTTCCCAGGCCGAAGCCCAGTGAATGGTAGATCCTGTGTCGAAGTTGGAAAGCCAGATCTGGAGAGTCTAAACTGTTCTGAACATTTGCCGGATCTGCTTAAAAGATCTTAAAAGATAACATCAATTTTCCACATGTTACTCCAAAGGTTTCGGCATTTCGTATCTTGCCAGGGTGTGACCATCAAATCTGTCAACTACTTCATCAATTTTCATCAAATTTCATGAGTTTTCGCAAGCTCAAGCCAGGCCTTGTACGTAAGGACTCGGTCAAAGGTTCCTAGCGACAGCTTTGCCTCGGAGTGCAACCTGAGCCCAGGCGAAGCCGCGAAGCTGCTGAAAGTGCATGTTTTTCCTGGAAAAAAATGATGGAAATGTTTAATATGGTTTAATAATGCTATACTGCAAGAAAAGAAAAGAAAAACCAAGGTTTAAATGATGGTGTTCAAAAAAACTCTGTTTCTCCATGTTTCTCTTAGCTTCCCGTTTGGATGATCATCTCGCCAGGTTTCACAAGAGAGATCTACAGCGAGTCGCTGCCATTCCACGACATTCTGACAATTTCTGAGTTGATTCATATTGATTCCCATCAAAAAACATGCCCAGGATATCCCAGGATGCAGGAAAGCAACGATTGCATGAGCAACCACGTGTGTGGCGATGGAAATACTTCTCTCAAAGATTTTCCCGTCAAGTCCATCAAAGGCGAGGATGCAGCATGGACAAGTAGACCTTGGCTTGAGTCACTTGAGTCGTGTGAGGTGAGACTGAAAGATTGATAAACGGAATTACGGCATGTCAGGCATGTCACAAACGAAGAAACCCACAAGACTAAGTAAGAATCTAGAAGCATCATACAAATTTATATAATGCAGCTCTTGGATGCTGTTACAAGCAGTCTACAGTGCCAAATTCTTCGTCAGCAGCTACACATCTCCCAACAGCGCCTTCAACATCGATGTCCAAGTAAATATCTTTCTCTTTCTTTGATCCAACACGATTTACCTGGGCAGCATGGTTCAAACATCAAGGCCCAGAGTCCTGTTCGGTAGCAACATCCGATCAGATCAAATTGGAATTGCCAGCAGGCTTTCATAGCCAGATAGATGGACATGGTTTGCCCTGCTATTTTCATTGGCTTCCCTTTCCCATCTATTGCAGATTATTACCGGTACACCCTGAAACGTCCTGACACTTTTGCGAAATCCGACTTCTGGTTGGTTCCATTTACTGTACAAAAATCAATGGCTCTGGCATCGCCCCAGATTTTGATGGTTTCTCAATGCTTCTCACTTTCTCATCCCACCATATTTTGGAAACGTGCCTTCTTGGGGCCAAGCTTCAGCCAAATGGAGTTCCGACGAGTCTGAGTCAAACTGACTCATCCCAGGTGAACCTAGTCAGTTGGTCAAGTGAGACCACTTCTGTGTGGTTTCTCTATGTGTTTCTATAGAACTACATTACATGCAGGATATATATATATGTATATACACATGTAACATGGATATGTGATATGTGTGCATGTGCGTGTGTTCGCACAACTTTGCACAATACATATGCGCATATATATATATATACATATGTGTCTGTGTGTGTGTGTGCGTGCGTGTGTGTGTGTGTACATGCGTTTGTGTCTAATGTGTGTTCGTGTATGTATGCGTTGAAAACAAATTTTTGTATGTGTATATATTGTATTGGTATATTATATATATGTGTGTGTGTGTGCGTGTGTGCGTGTGTGGGTGTGTGTGTGTGTGTGCATGTGTGTGTGTGTGCGTGTGTGTGCGTGCGTGCATGCGTGCGTGGGTGGGTGTGTGGGTGTGTGTGGGTGTGGGTGTGTGTGTGTGTATGTGCGTTTGTGTTTTTGATTGTTTTTGTATATATGTACATATGTATGCAATGTAATGCAATGTAATGCAATGCAGTGCAAGGCAATGTAATGCAATGAAAGGCAATGCGATGTAATGAAATAGAATGTATAAATGTATTATAACGCATTTGTAATGTCATGTCTGTACGTACCTACGTACGGTGTATGCGTGTATGTGTGTGTGTGTGCATGTATGTAGGTACGTACCTATGTACGTACGTGCGTGTGTAGGTATGTAGGTGTGTCTGTATGCATGTATGCATGTATCGATACATTGATGTACGGCTGTACGGATTTACGGTTGTACAAATGTACGGATGTATGGTGTACAAATGGACGTATGTGCTTGTGTTGTGTGTATCTTGTGTGCGTGTGTGTTGTGTATGTGTATGTGTGGATGTGTGTATGTGTGTACGTATGCATGTGCGATTTTGTGATATCTTGCACAGATAGATAGATTGATAGATAGATAGATTGATTGATTGATTGATAGATTGATAGATTGATAGATTGATAGATCGATAGATAGATAGATAGATCGATAGATGGATAGATAGACCATATGTATGTGTGTATGTCTGTCTGCCTGCCTGCCTGTCTGTCCGTCCGTCCGTCTGTCTGTCGGTCTGTCTGCCTGTCTGTCTGCATGCATGCATGTGCATGCATGTGTGGATGTATGGATGTATGGGTGTATGTATGCGGTCAAGCTATTAATCGGAAACTAAAACCTGTTAATCGGAAACAAAAACCCGTGAATCGGAAACCAAAACCCGTTAATCGGAAACTAAAACCTGCTAATCGGAAACCAAAAGAATCGGAAACTAAAACCCATGAATCGAAACTAAGAACCTTGAATCGTAAAAACCAAAACCCCGGAATCGGCAACCACAGCTGAATCGTAAACTAAAGCAGGCGAATCGGAAACTAAAGCAGGTGAATCGGAAACTAAAGCAGGTGAATCGGAAACTAAAACCGGAGAATCGGAAACTTAACCAGCTGAGGCTGAACCAATGAGAATGGGCAACTTGTCTCCTTCAATCGGACAGAGAAGTTGGAGGTAATATCCTGTTCAAAATAATGGCCAGAGGGGGTGGAAGAATTGATTTCTTATGAAGATAAGTTGAGGGTAATAGCTCATTCAACATAATGGTCAGAGGGGGTGCCGGATTTGATCCCATATGTGGGTAAGTTGAAGGTAATATCTCATTCAACATAATGACCAGAGGGGGTGGCAGGTTGGATGTCTTACGAAGATAAGTTGAAGGGAATATCCCATTCAACATAGTGAACCAAGGGGGTGGCGGATTTTGATACCTTACAAAGAGAAGTTGAAGGCAATATCCTATTCAAATGTATTCAACATAGTGGCCAGAGGGGGTGGCGGATTTGATTTCTTGTTGAAGGCAATATCTTATTCAACAAAGTGGCCAGAGGGGGTGGCGGATTTGATTTCTTATGGAGACAAGTTGAAGGCAATATCCCATTCAACAGAGTGTTCAGAGAAGGTGGGGGGGTTTTGATACCTTACAAAAGGAAGTTACATAATGGTCAGAGGGGTTGCCGGATTTGATCCCTTATGAGGATACTTTGAAGGTAATATCCCATTCAATATAATGGTCAGAGGGGGTGCCGGATTTGATCCCTTATGAGGATACTTTGAAGGTAATATCCCATTCAATATAATGGTCAGAGGGGGTGCCGGATTTGATCCCATATGTGTTGAAGGTAATATCCCATTCAACATATTCCAACATAGTGATCAGAGAGGGTGGCGGATTTGGTCCGGTATGGGGATATGTTGAAGGCAATATCTCATTCAACATAATGGCCAGGGGGGGTGGCGGATTTTATCCCTCACGGGGAAAAAATAAATAAATGCAATATCCTTTTCAACATTCTGTTCAGAGGGGGTGGCGGGTTTGATCCCTTATGAGGATAAGTTGGCGGTAATATCTCATTCAAAAAAATGTTCAGAGGGAGTGGCAGATTTGGTTTCAGATTCGTTGTTTTTTGGTTTCTGATTCGTGGGCTTGTTTGGTTTCTGGTTCGCGGATCTTGGTGTCTGATTCGCAATCTTTAGTTTCTGATTCTCAGTTTCTGATTCGCGGGGTTTTGTATCTGATTCCTGTATTTTAGTTTCTGATTCGCGCGGTTTTTGGTTTCTGATTCGTGGGAGTTTGGTTTCTGATTCGCGGATTTTAGTTTCTGATTCGCGGGTTTTAGTTTCTGAGTCTTTGTTTCTGATTCGAGGTTTGTTCCAGCTGTGTATGCATGCATGTATTCAAGTATGCATGTATGGCGCCGCGCAAAGATAAGACCATTGTCACAACGTCTGATTGGTGTCCTACCTTAAGTTTGAGTGGAGACACCTTCGCACTCGCTGAAACCTTCACTCATGTACATGGACACAGACTGGCTCGGAGACACGGCAATGTCCAGTTCCGTAATGGCATCAGCAGCGTTCTCTCCTGCCAAAGACTTCACGTCCTCGGTCCGAAACGGGTGGTTTGCGAGAAACGGTTCTGCTTTGATTTTTTTGCCGGGGCGTCTCAGAGGGTTTGCCCCAAGAGCCAGCCCAGCACCGCTTTGATTGCATCATAAGAAAGGAAATTACAATCAACTGGGAATTGGTGCAACCACTCAAATACCAATCATTTTGAGTCAGGTTTCGTCGAATTGATACATTCAAAATCATTCAAATATGTAAACATGTCCAAACCAAGTCTCCGTGAAATCCCGAAGCCCCAAAAGATTGTATTTCTGGCCATCCATGTTGGAGTACCTGAGGCTTATCGGCTTATCGTCTGTCACAATGCACAAGTTTCACAAAATTGGGCCGTCAGAGCATGGAACCCTGGCACCGGGCTTTTCATCGGCCCAAAAATCACAGAATATCTGAAAAGTGAATGAAAACGGACTCTGCATGACAGTGCGGACTTTTCTCGGATGTTGATAATGTTGACATTTCTCTGCTGCAGGTTGGGATAAAATTATGGATGGCGACCCATCCCCATGTTGCATCCCCTGCACCTAACTTGGAAGACCTCCATGCAAATTTTGGTGTTGTAACTGTCGATAAGACCTCAGCCAATAGTCGGCCACGCTTCAAGTGTGGGATGGTATGGGTGGAAACGGCAGCACCGAAACCCTTGGAATCCCTCAGGTTTAGGATCCTTCATGATCCTTCCCATGACCCAGCAACCATCATTGCATACCGTGAATACCATTTTACGTTCCATGCCCAGCCAGTTTTTCTCGAATTACTGGCCGCGCCATCAAACCAGGTGTAGAATTTCGTTTCTGATGACACTCACTGACCAATATCTCAAGAAATCAGCTTCGGTGGTATCCCCGACAGCCACAAAGTTTTATTTTACAAATCTTCCTAAAGCGTGCTGCGAAGCCAAGCGCTGGGTCTGCACCAAAGCCTCCCAGACCTTGTCCCGAACCTTCTCCGGAACCTGTTGAACATGACCCGGCTCTGCACCAAAGACTCCCAGGCCTTCTCCGGCACCTTCTCCGGAACCCTGTTGAACCTGACCTGGCTCTGCACCAAAGCCTCCCAGACCTTCTCCGGAACCTTCTTTCTCCGGAACCCTGTTGCACCTGACCTGGCTCTGCACCAAAGCCTCCCAGGCCTTCTCCGGAACCTTCTCCGGAACCCTGTTGAACCTGACCTGGCTCTGCACCAAAGTCTCCTGACCTGGCTCTGCACCAAAGCCTCCCAGGCCTTCTCCGGAACTTCTTCGGAACCCAAATGAACCTGACCTGGCTCTGCACCAAAGCCTCCCAGACCTTCACCGGAACCTTCTCCGGAACCCTGTTGAACCTGACCTGGCTCTGCACCAAAGCCTCTCGCAATCTTCTCCGGAACCTTCTTCGGAACCTTGTTGAACCTGACCTGGCTCTGCACCAAAACCTCCCAAACCTTCTCCGGAACCTTCTTCGGAACCCTGTTGCACCTGACTCGGCTCTGTACCAAAGCCTCCCGGAAACTTCTCCGGAACCTTCACCGGAAGCCTGTTGAACATGACCTGGCTCTGCACCAAAGCCTCCCAAACCTTCTCCAGAACCTTCTCCTTTTCCGGAACCCTGTTGAACCTGACTTGGCTTTGCACCAAGGCTTCCTGGAACCTTCTCCGGAACTCTTCGGAACCCTGTTAAATTTGACCTGGCTTTGCACCAAAGCTTCCCAAACCTTCTCCGGAACCCTTCGGAACCCTGTTAAACTTGACCTGGCTTTGCACCAAAGCGCCCCAAACTTTCTCCGGAACCTTCTCCGGAATCCTGTTGAACCTGGCCTGGCTCTGCACTAAAGCCTCCCCGACCTCCGGAACATTCTCCGGAACCTTCTCCGGAACCCTGTTGAACCTGACTTGGCTTTGCACCAAGGCTCCCTGGAACCTTCTCCGGCACCTTCTCCGGAACCCTGTTGAACCTGACCTGGCTCTGCACCAAAGCCTCCCAGACTTCTCCGGAACCTTCTCCGGAACCTTCTTCCGAACCCTGTTGAACCTGACCTGCCTTTGCACCAAAGTCCCAAACCTTCTCCGGAACCTTCTCCGGAACCCTGTTGAACCTGACCTGGCTCTGCACCAAAGCCTCCCAGACCTTCTCCGGAACCTTCGGAACCTTCTCCGGAACCTCGTTGAACCTGACCCGGCGCCTGCACCAGTGCACACCGGAGCTATTATGGGCTGAAGACCCCATCAGCTTATGGTGTTGGGGAAAAATGTGAAGGTCTAAGTCGGTCTAAGTCTAAGTGCCATCCAAGCAGCGCGTGTGAAAGGCTCTTGCCGTAATGTGCCGTTTGGGGCTAAGAGTCAGAGAACTTCCAGAGGGCCTCTCCTCCGATTCCAGAAAGCTATGGGTTCGCACCGCTTCATCCTGGGCCATGAAGTCCAAAAAGTTGGCTCCTTTCAAGTCTGCCCGGGGTCCAGTTCTCCTTGCAACACGCAAAATTATGGAAAATGGATGAAAATGGCAACCCGTTCCACTTCACATGTGCTGTAAATAAAATCACTGTCCGTACAGGATACATATCCCATTCCTCGCTCTGCCACAGGATTCATTCTGATCTTTTTGCGTTGACAGGGCCCCAAAAAACTAAGAACATCTAAGAACATATTTTCAACTACCGAATCCCGCCCAAAAAATTGGACCATCAAACTATGAAGGGTTCTGCAAGAAGTGAAACGGGCCTGTGCGTCTCGCAAACGGGATCCCAGAGTTCACAAATAGAATACTAAGCTAAGTCAGGGTTTCTTGGGGGTGGGTATGAACAGGGGGAAGGGATACTCTTGCTTGCCAGAGAGTCATTAGCATGTGGGCCAGCTCCGGTGAGTCTTCTGTCAAGCATAGATTGTTGTCTAGCTCAATCACGGCATCACAAGTGAGGCACAATAATGACGAGGCGGCAGACAGCTGGGAGGCGACTTTGCCACGTTCCAGTTCCAACTCGGCCTTTTGTTGCAAGATTCGGTCCATGATCCTTGGCGACCGGTGGGCAGTAGGCGCTCAAAATGACCATCATTTTAGTCGAGTTTTGTGAAGGTTGTGGAAGGCTATGGGAGGTTGTGGAAGCCTCTCCTCTATTCTTCATTGCTTGAAGGGTTTTCCGTTTGACGTCTTTAGATGTATGTAGTATGTAGTTTGGTTTTTTTGCAGGCCTTGGGTATATTTATTCAGATCGTATAAGAACGGTTTAAAAAGGTGACAATTCCCTCAGCGTGAAAACTAGTATCCAAGAAAACCATGACGGGTGTCAGTCCGGATCTGAACCAGATCCCTTTCATCTGGCCCTGGAAGCCCAGTTGAACCAAGACTCCAAAGGAACAAGTTGGCTAAGAAGGGTCCCTATGTATCTCCCCATGTTGGTTTGCAAGAACCCTCATCACGACTCCCAAGACTCATACTGAAGCCAACAATGTTCAGAAAGAGTAGGAACTCCTGCCTCACCGCAAACATGCCACCATCCACAAAGTCGTCAGTGAGGACTCGCAAAAAAGCATGGACGATGCCTGAAGCTGCATGGAGGTCCTGTCTGGTTTCAAATAGCATGTGTGTGTGTGTGCCTATGTCCCATGTGATGGGTAAACATGCACATTCGCATGCACACATGTGTGCATGTTTGCATCCAAGGGTTTATATAAGCGCATGGACGGACATAAGGGAAGATAAAGTGCGAGATATGGAGCACTTGCATGTATAAATTATTTCTATCTTTCTATTTTTGTATATTTCTATCTTTCTATCTATCTATCTATCTATCTATGTAGCCAACCAACCAGCCATCCATCCATTCATCCATCTGGTCTGTCTAATCTATCTAAGCTATCTAAACTATCTAAGTTATCTGATCGACCTTATCTAATCTACCTAATCTATCTAATCTATCCAGTTCTATCTAATCTATCTAATCTATCTAATCGATCTAATCGATCGAATCTATCTAATCTATCCAATTCTATCTAATCGATCTAATCGATCTAATCGATCGAATCTATCTAATCTATCTAACCTACCTAATTTATCTACTCTACTTAAACTATCTACCGAATTTAATGTATCTATATAATTTATCTGGAGAGTTGGTGGTTTGATTTTTACGATGTTTTTTTTGCATTGTTTGATATGTATTTCTAACGTTTCTTTGGCAATAATATATATATAACCTAACTTATTGAAGGGTTGTCCCTGAACAATCCTGTGCACATACAAAAGAAAGTTAAGGTGAAAATAAGGTGCACCCCTTAATCTTATATTCTCTGTTTTTTTTGAAAAAGTATGAACAACCCTTCTGCAAACATCATTTGTTTATGTAGAAAATTATGACAATACCTTGAAGTAAAACATATTTCTCTCTTCCAAAGCATGCCTTCCTTGAGATATCAGCGTAAATTAGGTCTGTTGTGAAAAGAACTGTGTATTCTAAGTGGTTGATTACAATTTGTCCACCAGCAAAGGAAACATTAAACTTATGTTGCAAAAATCATCTGGGATAATACGCGTGCCAATCCCAAACTCTTCAATAGAAACAAGTCCGTTTGGAATTAGAAGGACCCCTAGAAAAAACACTCAAAGAATCCAACCTGGAAAGTGACGGTAGGTTAGGGTCAAGCCTTACAGTCAATGACATCCCTATCACAAGGCGCCATGGCAATGCATGCAGCATCTCATTCTTCTCCAATATTTAGATTCTAAATCCTTTCATTTACTGATCATGTAACAATATATTAATCCAAATGTTGACCCATATCTGTCCATTCCTCTTTATGCATTCAGCTGATATGGCCAATAGTTCAGATTTCTTATGCAGTGTAGCTAAAATTTCGTTGATATTCTAGGTTTGTATATTAGCAAATAATAGCACAAAGAAATTGTAAAACATAACCTTTTTTGATTAATCTTAATGACCCCAAAGCCAAATAGATAACGAGAATCGCAAAGAAAAGTAAAACAATGAGGATTTGATAGTATAGTGACCAAAGATGCTTTCTAGTGACTTTTTCAAAACACCGTAAGAATCAGCCCTCCACACCATCCCTTTCTGCTTATCTAACTCAACCAATCTATCAAACTAATCTGATCTAATCTGATCTTATCTAATTATCGATCTGTCTATCTATCCATCTATCCATCTACAGTATCCATCTAGCCATCTATCCATCTATCCATCTATCCATCTATCCATCTATACATCTATCCATCTATCCATCTATCCATCTATCCATCTATCTATCTATCTACCTATCTATCTATCTATCTATCTTATCTTATCTTAGTTTTTCTTTCTATCTATCAATCTATCTATCTATCTTACTATCCTCTCTATCTGTCTGTCTGTCTGTCTGTCTGTCTGTCTGTCTGTCTGTCTGTCTGTCTGTGTTCTATCTATCTATCTATCTATCTATCTATCTATCTATCTATCTATCTCACTATCCTATCTATCTATCTATCTATCTATCTATCTATCTATCTATCTCACTATCCTATCTATCCATCTATCTATGTATCTATCTTTCTATCTATCTATCTATCTATCTTACTATCCTATTTATCTGTCTATCTATCTATCTCTCTACCTATCTATCTATCTATCCATCTATCTATCTATCTATCTATCTCTATCTTTCTATCTATCTATCTATCTATCTATTTATCTATCTATATCTCTCTCTATCTCTATCTCTATCTCTATCTCTATCTCTATCTCTATCTATCTATCTATCTATCTATCTATCTATCTATATTTCTATCTATCGATCTGTTTATCTATCTATCTCTCTCATT
>CAMXCT020000420.1:52500-119957 GCA_947184155.2 Cladocopium goreaui
ATAATCTATCTATCTATCTATCTATCTATCTACCTATCCATCCATCTATCTATCTTTCTATTTACCTCATCTATCGTATCTATCTTATCTATCTTCTCTATCTTATCGATCTTATCTTTCTTATCTATCTTGTCTATCCCATCTATCTTATCTATCGTATCTAATCTATCGAATCCATCTATCCTATCTACTCTTGCTAATCTATCTAATCTATCAAATCTATCTAATCTATCAAATCTATCTAACCTATCTAACCTATCTAATCTATCTAACCTATCTAATCTATCTAATCTATCTAATCTATCTAATCTACCTAATCGATCTTATCTCTCTTATCTCTCTAGTCTATCTAATCTATCTAATCTATCCTATCTATCCTATCCTATCCTATCCTACCCTATCCTCTTCTATCCTCTTCTATCCTTTACCATCTTTCCTATCTATCCTATCTATCCTATCTATCCTATCTATCCTATCTATCCTATCTATCCTATCTATCCTATCTACCTACCTACCTACCTACCTACCTATCCATCCATCCATCTATCTACCTATCAGCGTGTGTGTGTGTGTGTAGCTGAGTGTTTGTGGGCATAGGTGGTCCCTTTTTTGTGCCTCTTTTTGCCCAGAAACTCAATGCATTTGCAAGGAGGACCACGCTGATGCGGGTGGGAAACAGCACTAAAGGCATGCGAATAAAAGCCGTTGCCGTCAGCGAGAACATGGCCTCATAGGTCCCATAGGTGACAGCCAGTAACTCAGTAACCCATAGGTCCCATGGTCAAATGTTGGATTCTTCATCCATTGATAGTTGGGGATAGTCACGCCAACATAAGGGTTTCAAAGCATGGCGAGATGACCATAAGACCATAACCGCCATAACCCATATCCTGTATAGTAAAATCCTCTATAGTCTATAGTAAAAAAAAAAGAGTCATGTTTTTTTCCCATGTGTAGATCATCGCCTAGGGACACCCTTAGATTTTCATAACATCTATGTTATTTCAGCGGAGGGTAGGCCATGTTTTGACCCTGCAGGCAAGTCACGAACGACTGGGTAGGAACGCTGTACTTAGAGACGTAGACGATGCAAAGCAGGCAGGAGTAGAGGTAGAATGCGTTCAGTCCTTGGCCATGGCTGGGGGAGCAGCGACACACGGACCTTCCTCGCCACTTCACTGCAGCTTGAGGCAAGATACCCACTGATGCAATGCCTCCCGGCACGACCTTCATCATCGCCTTTGTAACGCAGGGCATAACATCGCTTGACTTCCAAAGGCTACAGCTGCTGACCCTCGTTTAGACACATCCTTCCTCAGCGCCAACACGAGACCAGCAGCCATGAGTGCAGGCAAGTGACTGTCCCTGCAAACATCGCAAGCACTGCCCAACTCTGGCCTTCTGACACCCAGCCTGTTCCGCGCTGCAATAAAATCAACTGGTTTGTCATGACTGCAGTACCCAGGACTGCAAGCAAATAGGTTGCCATGCCTCAGCAACCAGAATCACTGCTGTGCTTGTATGATCTCATAACTTGCATAGGCATATCATGTCTATCTGCAAACAATAAATAAATAAATAAATAAACAAACAAACAAACAAACGATATTTATATATATAGCATATGTGTATGCATGTGTATACATAAGATATATTCACATACATATATATATACACACCTGTGTCTGCATGAAAACACAAAAACATCCATGTGTGCAAAAGGTATACATGTGTGTCTTGCGCGCGAAGCCCTGCCGGAAACAAAGTGGTGAACGACATACCATGACTTCGATCTTTTGGTACCCACTGCTGCCAAGAGGCGGTCCGCAACCCAGCACCTAAACTGGTAAACTCCTGGGCTGTCAACGAAGATACTCCGAAGGATAATACGAGTTCACGACAAATGGAGATCCATTGCATTCCATTGCCACATTTCTGGAAGATATTTTATGCCACTAGTTGATACTATAATATATCAAACATGTAGTCTCAGTACGGAGTCTCAACATTGACGCCGGAGTTGCCATCTCTACTCAATGCCCCGTTGCTGCTTCACCTTTGTGGGTTTGAAGCCATTTAAGGCCATGGGTTTGTCTCAAAATAGGGTTCCGGTACCCCAATACCCTGTGGTTTGTCACTATTCTCTCATTAAATTGGCGACAAAATGTCCTAAAATCTGAGCCCATCCCTCATTTCTGGGTGACCCCATCTGCTGCGGTCTCCTTCCATGACTTTCTTGTCAGCGTCGCTAACGGGCGTGGCACACCGATAGGGAAAGCTTTTGAATTGAGACCAGCCGGCTGCTATAACTTGGCAGAGGGCGTCGCGGTGTTTCCACACTGCTCGGGACACAGAATAGAGTAGGATGCCTTCTGTGAGGAAAGATGCCGCCAAATAGGCGATAGTTCCTCAGGCAAATGTGAAATTGTTCTGAAGCTGGATGTCCATCATTTGTTACCCCAATTCGAGATGTCTACCATGCCCAAATTTCATTAAACCTAGCATACGCATCCTTCATATGGATGCTCAAAATTTGGCACCCCTGAAATTGGGGAAGCTCAATACTAAAAGATTATCATATTGTTCTATAACATGGATAGGAATGTTTTTTTATTGGTACAGTAGTCATTCACCGCGTCTTGCACTCCAAGGTTCCTGGTTCCATGACTGCAACTGTGACTAGTCCCTAGGTTCCTAGATTTCACAGCCTTGTTTCACAAGGCTCTTGATCCATACTTTGGCGGCGATGATAGGGCTGCGTTCCGCCAGCAGGGGGGCGGGCGTTTGAATACCATCATTGGCATTGTGGCACATTACAACATGTTAGCCACCTACGAACCTTCCCAATTGACGATTCACTTCCCTTTTCCACATGTTATATAAGCTCTTCAAATGCGCACAACCTGGGCCAAGCCCATGAAATCCGAAGGCAACAACAGGACCAGTCGAATGAACCACTCGAAATAAGCATCGAATGTCCTGTGACTGCAATTTTTGTTGCAAGGGCTGCAAGGCATCAGCTCGAGCCTGGCTTGCCAGTGCGCTCACAGTGGCCTGGCCCCTGGTGCCTTTTCATCTCTCCTTTTCAGGAGTTTATGTGGTTGAGCATCGAATGGAACGAAGAGGTTATTTGATGATTGACATGCCCCAAAACACATTGAATTACATTGGATTGCATTGCATTGCATTACTTGACAACACATCACATCGCATCACATCACATTACATTACATTGGGTTGCATTATATGACATTGCAATACATTAGATTCATACCATGCGCACCTGTATGCATATATATATATGTGTGTGTGTGTTATATATATATGCCCGTGTGCGTGTCTGCATTAAAGTACAACAATTTAAATCTTGCCGTTCTCAATGCACCCCGACCACCAGGTGCTGCCGCCTGTTCTTTGAGTTTCCTGCGCTCTGCGCGGCTCAGGGCATGGCTCTTGGCATCCGGGCTCACCTCACAGAACCAATGGGAATGGAGGTATCACCCCAAGGTGGATATGTATTAAATTATATATGCGTTACTCCTATGGCCATGTACAATGTACAAATACATCATCATACATGGTGATATTATACAATACTATACATATAGTTACCGGCTTATTGAGTTAAACTGCACCTGGAGCAGGCAGTAGTATGCTGCAATGACTGATCAGTAGAACACGTCACACTATGGTGAATCGCTTTTGAGTACAACTTTCTCTTCCAACTCTCTGTTTAACGCAGCCGTCAGCATCGTTTTGCCCAAGGCTGGATTCTTAAAGGATTTTTTGACACACGCCGAAACTCCAACCCTAGCGCAAAATGCTGGGAAACATACGGAAACCTGAGGTTCCAAGCCGCTTCGCCCAATGGTGCCATCGCCAGCGTTGCTGCTAACTTTACTGAAAAGCCGGCTGCAGGGCAGGTGGCATTTTGTGCGGAAGACCATTTGGTGGTGTGGGAGGCAGCCTCAAATTTGGGCCTGCCAAATCCCACATAGCCATCTTACAGTGGGGTACAACTCCCGTCAAATATTAAGGCGATTTAAGATATAGAGTCTATAGAGTCTATACAGTCTATAGACTTTTATAGAGTCTATAGAATCTATGCTTTACATAATCTTACATAGCTATCATACTCAACGTCTGTCGCTGTTCATTCGTATTTCATCAGCCAATGAAGCCTTGCCCGCTGCATCTGTGACCAGGCACCTGGAAGAGCACTTGGGCCCGAAGCTGGTTGCCAAATGTGGACGCCAGAAGAGCAGTTGTTGTTGCCGGCGTCGGATCTGATGTTGGGCAGTATGGGACCCCCAGAAAACACACACTGTTGATTGGACCACAAAGATTGAAGAGAAGTGACATAGAAGACTTCACGACACGCACAAACTTAAAAGCGGTGCGCCAAATTAGCGCCAAATTAAAGGGTATCTACCCGATATTCATGGATTGTACCTGTAAAAACTGCTAAAAACTGTGGGCTGGGGTTCGCCAATTTGAACCCACACCCAAGTCAGTTGTTCCTTTAAAATGTATTGCCAGTGACTTGCATTCCCCTTTGCTAGAAGAACGACGAAAGCACAGCTTGATGTAGCTATGTTCCAGCCTTTTCCATCAAGAATTGATGCTCTTCATCCAGTAAAGATTTTTTAGTGGATTATATCATAATATCACGATGTTCGGGCAAAGCCTATGCAAGTCCAGTGGACGGCCTGTCTCTCGGATGTCCACCACAAGGCAAGGATTGATTAAAATCCATTAAAGAAAATAGCAGCGTGAGCGTGTGTGTGTGTGTCAAGTTTCCCTGGCCTCTTGCAAGTTCATTGCCCAAAGCCTGCGTAAAGCCCAACGAGTGCCTTGTTTCAAGGCAGGAAGGCTGTTCAAAGCATTTGTGCCCAGCCAAGTAATATCACTCGGTAATACTCGGTATCCAAGCACCACACCAGCCACATCATCACCCAAGCGGACCAGCACTGCGAAGTCCTTAGGTTTCAACACTAGGGACAGCGGCATCGTGCTCTAGGAAGGTTTTTGGGTTGTATATCTTTCCATCCTTTCCTATCAACGTCACTGCCCAAAAAAAAGATGCCCACCTTGTCACCAAACACACCGACCCATGGAACCGCGCCTCCCATGGAACCGCGCCCTGCAAAGGCAGCACCGGCTGAGTTCCGGGGCCTGCGCCAGCGGCAGTCCCAACACATCGTGTTTGCCCAGAATGCTGAGGCCACCACTGAGAAGAACGACTGGAACGCAGCCTCACATCGTTCAACACGTCAAGAAACATCAAAAATCACCTGGGTCGCTGCGCAATCATTCTGCACTGGAATCATGTCATTCCCAAGAATGAGTGCCCTTACCAGTAAGATGTAGAGCAAAGCTTTCTATGTTCGCCTGCCGCCAGCACGTCCGAAAGTCGCTGCCCCAGGGCGGGAGCATCGCCAGGAGCCACGATGCACAAGTGGCTTTGGCGGTACCTTGGGGAACCAGCTTGGAGGCCCCATGAAATACCACCGGAGGTGACTGTTTTCTGACGTGACGAGACATGGTTTTTGGTTGCAAGCAATTTCATCTGTGCAAATCCATATCGACATACAACATCATACAACATCTAATCTGTATGTCTAACACCGTGTCTGTGCTTGCAAATATAGTGAGAGAGAGAGTATATATATATGTGTGTGTGTGACCATTATTCTTATTACCATTATTATAATTATCATTATTATTATCGTTATCATTATTATTGCTATTATTATTGTTATTGTTATTATTGTTATCATTATTACTAGTACTAGTAGTAGTAGTAGTAGTAGTAGTAGTAGTAGTAGTAGTAGTAGTAGTAGTAATAGTAGCAGCAGCAGCAGCAGTAGTAGTAGTAGTAGTAGTATTGCTACCCATTATTATTATTAAGAATATATGTGTGCGTGTGCGTGTGTGCGCTGAGAATATACTTTGCAGTGTGTGGTATACATATGATTGTGATATGTGCAACTGCTGAGTTGCGAGCATCTTCTGCAACCAGCTTCGCTGGGTCTGCATCCTTAGACCTGAAACTCTGAAACATCTGAAACCAAACAGAGCAGCAATAGAAAAGGTTCTAAAGTTTATATATCTAAAGTTTTTCTGGCTCACTTGCAGGCAAGCTGGTAGATTTCATTAGGCTCCTATCACCAAAACATACCAAAATCACAGCTATGGGACGACATGAAGAAGACCGCTTTGGGTTCGCCACGCTGCGTGTGATTCAAAGGCTCTGCTGTGGCATTTAGCTGCACCCAGGCCTCTGAAGCGACATGGCATGCCAAGGTGGCATGATCAAGGCAGAGAATGGCATTGCACTTGAAAACTCACAACATCTGATGACTGTAAATTCGGCATCCGCAAGACACGAGCTGGACCAAATTGTACCAACCACCGAGCTGCAGCTAAAGCGCTCTGAGCTGAAGTTTTGGGTTTTTGACTGACCAAAGGTTGCCACTTCGAACGACCGGGAATTCAGCGGCTGCAGCCCTGGATGCATAGTGGGACATGCAACTTCCCCAATGTGAAATTCCTGCCATTTCCTGCCTCAAAAGAAGCACCCGCTCATGGTTGGTTGCCTTCCAAGAGTTGAGGTCTTGGCATGTCTTGGCTGGATCTGATCGAAACCTTTCAAATCTGTGTCAAGGTGTGTATATATATATATATACACGTTTGTGTCGGTCCAATGAGCCTGAAAGCCCGCTCAAGAAAAAACAAATGGAGCTGCCTGCACTGACCCAGAAAAGCTCAGCCGTGTCTTTCTTCCATCCTGATGTCAGAAATGCTTGAAGCCGCCCTCCAAACAACAAACAAAGCAATGCCGCGACAATGCCGCGAGGCCATGTTCTGTCTTTTCTTCTGCAGGTCAGTGCTTGTTTGGGTGCGCTACGATGCTCGGACGGTCAGTGTTGCTACATTTGCAGTCAGTGGCAGCCCCTGCCCAAAATGGTTGAAGACCAATTTCCATGGCTCGGTGGCTCCTCTTTCTCTTCCTCGCAGTCCTCATGCAGGGTGAAAGGCACGTTCACCATACGCCTCGAAGTGCAGGCATGGCCCATGTGGCATGTGCTAAGGGATTTCCATGGATTTCCATTGGCTCATGGGACCTGTCAGGAAGTGTCCATGTTGGGTACAATCACAAGATCGCTGGTTGGATGGTTCAGTGATGAAAGCGGTCAGTCCATTCAGTGAGCCAACCCCCAATAAAATAACATACCCAAAGTGCTATAGATTCCTATGGTTCCTGGGTGGTTAGCTGGTCGTGGTTGATCCCAATCGCTCTCCGACTCCCACGACTCCGCACCTGGCGCTGTAGAGATTCGCGGCCAACGCCCAGGCTCCTGGACCTTCGGAGAGTTCACCTGTGGGGCCCTGTGGACCAACGCCCGGACCAAGTGTCACCATAGTGAGAATGGCGTGCGGAAACCCAATGAACATCATTGAACATCAATGAACATCATTGAACATCAATAAACCATCACCAATTGTCCCGAAAATCAGATGAAATTGGTGATAACCACCCAAAATTGGGTGGTTTTGACTCGCGCTACCACATCAGAAGATTAGAACTCACCAATTGCCACAAAAAAAAATGGCAATGTATACTGTATGGCAATGCAAGTCTTACAATTGGTTCTTTTGCAAGAAAGCGATTTTCAGGAGATGATGTGGGACAAACCCTGAATGAATATTCAAGGGATATGGGTGAATATTGAGATATATGTAATATACCATGATCACGTTTCAAAAAAAAAATCAGCTCAAAGGCGAGACAAAGAGATCAAAGAGCCTGTTGTCAGCGTCACCATGTTTCGAGTGCTGGCATAGAAGGCTCGTACCATCCAAAGTGTCGCCTTGCCCCAGTGCGGTGTTGAAGGTCTTGGGTGCAACAATGATATCTAAATTCTGAAGTGCAATCAGAGAAAACAGCCAGCGAAAGATCTCTGCGAACAAACACGAACATCAAGGGACCGGGATGCACTGCCAAATGTTAAACCACAACCTGCGCACAAAAGATTGGATTTTCACGAGCCTCTAAAACATGTCAGAAAATCAATCATGGGTCTTTTCTGGTCATCTTCTTCTGTTGCAGCCAGACATGCGATCTGGCATATGCTCCTTGCAAATGGCCATTCTGGGATACGTGGCCCTTCAAGAAGGAAGTGAAATGCTACGAGCAAACCACTTATACTTACACTTATGCTTCTTCCCCTTCTCCTTCTTCTTCTTCTTTTTCTTCCTCTCCTTCTTCTTCTTTTTCTTCCTCTCCTTTTTCTTCTTGTTCTTCCTCTTCTTCTTCTCCTTATTCTTTCTCTTTGCCTTCTTCTGCTTCTTCTTCTTCTTCCTCCTCCTCCTCCTTCTTCTTCTTCCTCCTCCTCCTCCTTCTTCTTCTTCTTCTTATTCTTTTTCTTCTTCTTCTGCATCATCAAAATCATTATGATCATCACCACCAACAACAACACCACGACCATCATCATCATCATCATCATCATCATCATCATCATCAAGGCACTCTAAGGAAATTTAACAACGGCAATGTCATGCACCCGAAATTCATTGTCGGCTTCCACTCATCTTCTCAGAAGCTTACGCCCACCTCTTCCCTCGGTCGGGGACGCCCAAAGGCGAAGTCAAAGTCCGTCACCAAAGGATATTCCTTCGAGTGAGCCACCAAAAAGAGCCGCAGGGGTCAAGGTTACCCCATGGGCCAAAGATATCCAATATGCCCTGTTCCCCCTGGCTATTTCCTGTGCATGGCTTTCCTCAACATCTGGCCCTGCGCCAGGCATCCATGCCGTGCACATAGAAATGATCATAGCCCAAATTACCTTAGGGCAATGCTTTGAAGCCTGGTGTGCATTGAAGCCTCGAGCCACGACCCACTCTGAATCTGAGCCCCAATATTCAGACATGGGGGGGGGCCTGAAACTCCCTCATTCTAGTATTTTTTGACAATGCGCAAGTCCACCTCTTTCCGCCCAGTGACGCCAATAGAGATGGCTGGAGGTTAGAGCAACAGAGGCCTCTACCAAGCAGCGCAAGCTCTCCTCTGATGCAGGTAATCCCTACCAAGTTTCTCTAGTAGCAAGTCAGGTCATAGAAAGTACTTTAAGAGGATTCTTTGAACGACTTGTATGAGTCCTAGCCTCTGAAATGCGCACAAGCAGCCACACAGGTCGTCCAGTCCTCATCGTGTATGGCAATCAGCCTTAGCAAAGACCCCCAAACCCCGACTGAATATTTTGGTAGTGAAAAACCTGCATGCTTTGATGGTAGTGCCAGTCACGCAAATGAAAATATCAACAAAGGGCAAGTCCTCTCCTCCCGGGCTGTGACCCCCACTCATTCCATTACTTCAGAGGCATACGTCACAGAGTGAAGTCTTCAATGCCATCTTGTAAGATATACTTCACGCAGCTAAAGTTCTGGAAATGATCCGAAAGCATGAGTCACACCGTATACCCGCAATTTTGCAGGAGATGGTATCCGATTGACAAATAATTAACGCACCAGAGACATCCAGAATCTGCTTCCAGCACTGATGCATCCAGCAGACAAGGCAAAGAAAGAGGGTACGTAGTAAACTCCCTGTGGAATCCACTCAGGTGGTCCATCTGGGCGTTGTGTTGTCGTGTTGGCTTTGCTGATGATGCGCTGGTGGAAGCCTGGCAGATTGGGACTGGAATCGCACGAAGAGGGGGGGCAGTATAGAGTCAACAAGACTTAGGTACCAATGTGTGTGTGTGCATCCGCCTGCATATGGCAGAATTATAAGTGCACACATAATTCACGTGTCTGCGTCTGCGAACGTATGTACTGTAAACATACCACCAGACTGTAGATCTAAGGGCGTTCACATACTCCACAAGCAGTGGGGTCAGGACAAGCAACATCCAAACCCTGTTTGGTTTGATAAATCCATGCCTCGGACAAGGTCTATGACCCACTTCATCCGGGCAAAGAAAGCTTCTCGACCTTGCGATTGGAACCAACCCAGAGCGGAGCGATTCAATGACAATTCGAAAACCAACAACTTCGCATTGCTTCACATGTTTGAAATTTGGTAACTTACCGGAAGACAGGTTCAGAACCTATTAACCTGCAACAACGACCTCGCCCAGAGCAGGACATGACACTTGGTGAGTCGCTCAAGGTTTCAGCAGAGTCACGGGGTGAGACCTGGTAGTAGCTGTAGCTCAGCAATTGTTCCTTGGAACACTTGGAATGTCATGTCAACACGTTGATGATGTCGGATGCGCAGTCCATCTTTGAGGCGCTGACTCCTGCACAAGCAGGACCATCTAAAACGAAGATGTCCTGTCAAATCCAGCGGGGGATGGAAGGGATGGAAGGGCTGGAAGGGGAGCAATCCATCGGCGTTCAGGTCGAATGCAGGTGTTTGGCAAATGCCACGATCTAAAGTTGTGACAGTATCCTTTATCAAACGCCGTTTGGAAGTCAAACATTCAAATCTTCATCATTTTCATGGGCCAACTACCATCCACCATCCCCCAACATAGACTCGCTCATCACCGAAATCGAAACCAGAAAGAGCCATGTCCAAACACAGCCTGAAAATGTGTTTGCTAACCCCGATGTATTGATAGAGGCATCCAGGCATCCCAAAAAAAGAGACATCTCATTCATGATGCAGGATAGATCATCATGTTTTAAACCCAAGAAAACGTGGTAACCTCTTGTGACTCTTGTTGATGAACATCTCATGGATTCCCATTTGATCCTGTTGGCCTTGTGAAGCTCCAGTCCTGCACCATACCGGCCATACCGGCCATCATCTTCCACGCCCATGGCTGCACCAGGAGCTATGGCGGTTCCGACAATGTGGGGTACCATGAGGTACCCTCAAATCATCCAAATGATCTTTCCAGATTTTGCTCATTCTTGTTGGGTAACCAATGGTTTTAGATTGGTTTTTTTGGCTGGATTTTGAAGAAAACCCACAAAGGTGCGCTGAGTCAAAGCCTTGGACCATCGGAACTGCCTACGCATGTCGCGCGGGAAGGATGATATGTTTGAAGTATCATGATATATCATTGATACCCTCTGGTTATGACTAACATAGCCATGGTATAGATGGCCCATAGAAATAGATGGTTTACCTAGCTATAAAATGGTGGATCTTTCCATGGCTATGTTAAATAACCAGACGGTATCTTCTATGATATATCATGATATCACCCTGCCCCCAAGGCTCCAAGGGGCCTCCACTTCTCCCCTGCCCAAGGCTTGGAGCTGGGTCACCGACACAAGTTTCGTCGAAATGTCATCACTGGATCTAGTTGGCCTCAGTCAGTTCAACCATCTTTCCTATGATTAATGACTGAAAATATTGAAAATTGAAATGTTATCATAATCGTTATTGACCATTATTACCAGTCTTAACCATTATTTGTTAGCCATTAAGACTCTCTTAATAACCATTAGTAACCATCTCAAGAGCAAAGTCTGATTCCAAACCACCAGACATCCTGCGCCCAAAAACAAACCATCCAAAGTCTTACCAAGAATGATATAGAAATCGTAACATTCCATCCCCAAATAAAAAGGGCGTATGGCTGGCTTTTACCACATCCCTTCTTTCTTTCTGTCCAACGCCGAGTTGCTCTGAGAATGCAGGATGCAATCGGAGAAACTCACAGGTGGAGACCTCTGCAGAGCTGGCGAGCAGCCAGCATGCAATGGGCATCACTGGAAGACATTTTAGTACCCAAGGATCAAATTTCAAAGGGTTCATAACTACTAAAAAACATGAAGTGTCAAAGGCATCCTTTAACACAGCCTGTCTTGGTCTGTTTCTCTGTGAGTCTAACGGTTCATGATGGCAACAGCAAAAGGAAAGCTAGCGAAACTTGATAAGTCACTGGGACACAAGCATGACCCCGGCCGCGCGCCAACTGCAAGGCACTTAAGCAGATCTTGCCTTCAGGAAAACGATCGGACGAAAAACGGCAACTTTCTGCCTGGTGCTCTCATTCCTGGACTTCATCCCTATCAACCAATCACAAGGACCAAAGTCGTTGTCAGGGTCAGCGAAAAAAAGCAGGGGAAAACCTGTCATTTCTGCCAAGGTGCTGCATGGCCGCAACCTCAAAATGCCAAACTGCAAGCCACAAACTTAGCCAAGAGGCCTACTTAAGTGAGTGGTCACGGGTTCTCTCCAATTCCCGATAATCCTGTGCCTATCTCAATGATCAAACCCTGAGAATCCGAATGCAAAGCCACCGCTCAGACTCCAGCATGGCATCGGCCGCTGCCCAACAATGAACTGCATGCCTGCAGAGACGCCATGCCACTGTGGAACCAATACCATCAATTCCCCGTGAAGCCACAGGGATGCTATTCCGTTTGCCACCACGCTGACTTCAAAGACAAATCCATTTTCCATTTCCATTTCCAGCTTCCGAAGGGTCTCATCCCTTGCAGCTCGTTGGCTTGCATGAATTATAAGTCTTGGAAATCAGGCAGCCAATGCATAGATGCTCGAATGCACTCGCTGGCCTGTGCCGCAGAAGAGATCCACTCATCCTGGGCCGGATGAGCAGCATCAGGAGTTCTATACATCCTGCGCTGGACAATCCTACAAAACTGTTTGGCGAAAGCATTTGCAATCGCTTGGCAAAATGGTCCTGGGTATTCTTTGTGTCGTGCAGTTCTAAACCGACCCTGTTCATCAATTCCTATAGCTGCTGAAGTGGGTTTTACCACGCCACTAAGCGCCCGTTCATACAGGTCACCAGGGAAAAATGGCAACGCCCATGTCAGTAGGCCTGTCGGTTTAACGACATCAGCTCCCCATCTGTACTGTGCAACATGATGAAGGCGAAGATCTGGTAACTGCAAAAGCAATTGAACAATAGGACTAGACCATATGCTTGGACGGGACGGGTCAAAGGGTAGAGCCGGATGCTCCGCCACAAAAAACCCGCCTTTCACAATGTGAATGCAGAGAACCCAAATGCACTGGAGAAAAAAGGAACTCCCAACTGCACATTGTCTCAACTCCTTCAAGGACAACCCCTCCAGCCCAAATAGTCTAGCAGATGAGCGTAAGGGTCTCGGCCAGGAAAAGGAAGGATCTGGAGGCTCAGTAAAGCGTGCTTCACTAAACGTCTCACACGGTGGGCCGCACAACGTTGCGGCGACCCTTCCATCCAGGTACAGTGTGGACAGCATGTCCCAGGAAGTAGTGCCCTTCATAAGGTTCCCATATTCCATAGACACCGCAGTGTCGAGGGAAAGAACCAAAACCTGCCATGCGCACCCTTCTGCCATCTTCCTGAGTTCACAATGGAAGTCACCATCCCGTCTACACCCACTGAACAAATGGACAACAATGAAAAGAGGAGGTCCTTCAAGTTCTCGATATCGCGGACATTGTGCTTCTTCGGGAATCACATCAAATTTGCATTGCCTCAATCTGTTGAGCCAAGATTCCTGCTCTCCATAGGCACGTTTCACAAGGTGAGATACCTTAGAGGTGCACTTGGGATTCCGCCCTTCACATTGAACAGTTTTGACAGTGCGGTGAGGTTTAGGAGCCTCCTCCTCACAATGCCGCAAACTGGTTTCCAAAAAGGAAATACGTGCAAGGGTCTGATATCGTGGCAACTCTGCGGCAAATTGTGCAAATAGGTCATCCACAACGTACTCAGCTTCCCCATCCAGAAACTCTGCAATAACATCAGGCAACCAATGGTTACCCCAGGCAAGAAAAACCATCGCAAGCCAATTGTCCCAAGCAATGTTTCCTTCACCATAATCGATGCAAAGGATCTGAATCCAGCCATCAATCAATTCCGACTTTTGTGCTTCTGACGGCCCGACAGGGTAGTGCATTTGAAACCACTGCTGAGTGAAGTCAGTTAAGGCATCTCCAATCTGCTCCCCCCGCCCAAGAGCATCATCTGGTTGATCAGTCACAACGAGGCGCTGCTGACAATCGGCCAGTTCCGTGGCCCAGGCTTGTCTTTGCTTCTCAACCAATGTGATGGGCTCTTGCCAAGGGCCACAAGTTGGCAGTGATTCCCTACGGGCGAGACCAACAACCGCTTTAGGCATCTTAACTGCTGCGTATTCCACATGTCGACCTTGCGTCGACAAGGCTTGATAACATGGATTGTATCCAAGCTTTTTCGGAATATAAGCCAAGTGTTGCTGCAAACGCTGTGTAGTCCAGCAAAACTTGCCGCAGTGTAGGCAAATAGCCTCTTGCAGAAATGGATGTTCGGGCGAGAAGAGCTTGTGCTTGCGCCTCTGGTGGGCAAGCAAACCTCGATGAGACGCAAAACCCTCACCGCAGAAGCAGCGCTGTACACCCTCAGCGACTGCTGCAGAAAATGGGTCATGTAGAAATGAGGCACCAGATTGTCTGAGCACCTCAAAGGCAACTTTGTGCAAAGTGACCACTTCAGCCATCATTTTTTCTTGACACTGATGTTTCTTCGCAACCGCCTTAATCGTGCTCTTCCATCTGCTGCCTTGTTCCTGCCAACTGTCAATCAGCGGCGTCAAATCGGTCTCCCATCCACAAGGAAGAACAGTGGAGTTAATCTCCTGCACCCAGGCTAAATCTGCACGAAGACCTGCCAGCCAGGAGTCATGCGTACTGTCAGCTTCATAGTGAATGATGTTCTGCAGAAAGGCTGGGCCTACTGCATAGACCCTCTGAGCATACAGCAATCTGTCTACTGCTAATCGGACTCTTACATCCAGCACATGGGCATCCGCATAGACTTGAGCATGAGTTTGCATCCATTTGTCCTTAGGATATCTCATAACTTTTTTGAGTGAGTTAGCATAGAAACCTGAGAGTCGCTGCAATTGCTTTGGTGTCGGCGTGTGCCATGCACCTAGGCCAAGGAAAAGTTTGGAGGCAATAAGGGCTTGAAAGAAACGCAAACGTACTTCTTTCGGTAGATGTCGGTTGGTGAGCAGAGGCCGTGACAAATGTGTAAAGGCCGAAGCCGCAAGTCCAATGCGGGCTGACAACTCGACATCTAATCCATGATCCGATGCGTAAATTGTGCCTAGGTGCTTATATACCGGCACAAAATGAAGCCATGCCTCTGATTTGTCTGCAAATGTGCACAAGACTCCAGGCGTAGGTATCAATTGATATCGTTGGCGGTTGACACTGGCACCTGACCCACGGAAAGATACAACAGCATTGGTTTTGCCTAGTGCAAAGTTCAACAAGAACCCTCGGCCGTGAAGGGACTCACGTATGGCCCTGAGGAGGTCCAAAAGCAATGGAACTAAATCCCCTGCCTGATAAGTGGCCAATGGCACTGCAACATCATCAGCCCACAAAATGCTAGGGAACACTTCTCCATTGTCAGCCAAAACTGGCAGGTGAACTTTGTGTTCAGCAATCCATGCATCAACATCTTTCGCAATGGCTGCCATCAAAACATGAAATACAATGTCGGCAAGCGGACTGCCTGGCCGCGTGCCTCGATGCGTATGCAAACACTGGCGATTGGGAAGAGAGCACCACGTTTCCGCATGTATATCACACATCAATCTGGTGAGAGTGGGAGAAGCCCCAAGTTCCTCCAGTAGTCCAGGCAGTTGACATGCAGCTTGAATCTTCTCTGCAGGATGGCCTGACTTCTGCAGCACAGCCAACACCTCATCCAGATTACTTGACGTAGATAAGCCAGTGACAAGCTCTCTAACAAGATGATGAAAGGCATTTGACAAATCAAGAAACAGGACGGCACTACTCACCCCTTTGCGGTCTGCAAGCACACCGAAAAGACGCAGCGCTTGGGAGCCAAACATAACCTGCTGGCCGGGGAATCCCCCCAGTTGGCCCGGGGCCCGCTGTGGTGTCAGACAAGACAAAACTTGCTGTCGCAAAACAGAGTGGGTACGCTTAGCCATGTTGCCCAAAAGCAAAATACCACGAAACTGCTTGGCTGTGGTAGGTGCCAGACACTTCGGAATAATTGCGACTGGGCCACCCTTGTATTGCAACGGCTCTGACTGCCACAAAAACTCCTTAATCAAGAGATCATGATAAGCTCCCGCAAGGATATGAGCTCCATAGTGGAAAAGGCCAGAGGGAATGGGGTCATCACCAGTTGCCTTATCCGATGCCGTGCGGCGAAACGCATCTTCAAGAGCGAACACCGATGGTAGATCCCCTAGGCGAATGGTTCTCGGAGCATCGAATAGGCTGCATGTTTGGCGGTGGACACAACCTTGTAAGAGATCGGGCATGGTTGTCAATGTGCCTGCTTCAAGCTGTCCAAAGTGGGGAAGCCATTGATCTTCCAATCCTTCCAACTGAAATGGTGGCGTAGTCATGCGCCGCTGTTGGAATTTGGGCAAAGATCTACGCACGACTTTCCATAAACTTTTGACTGCATGCGGCCCAAGAAAGGCCGCACCCTCCTGAAGCAAATTGTCATAGAATGCAACGTCATCTCTGCGCAATGCTTTGACAACTTGGCGTCCTAAACAACGAAACCTGTGGTAGGCCACTGCAATGAGGTGATCCTGTTGCCGAAGCAAGGCATCATATGTTGCCAAAAGTTCACACGACTCCAGTTCGACCGCAGCGTGTCTCCAGCGTACAAACCAAGCAGCCAACAGCGTCCGTCTGTGCACACGCCCATGCTCCCCCAGCTCATTCCGCGCTTCTCTTTTTTGAGTAACTAAATCCCAGGTGTCAAGGGACATAGTAGCTTTCAACGGCTGTCGCACTTTCTTCGTCTGAGAACTCCAAAGTTGATCAACCAAATCATTTTGCAGTTGGTGAGCATGAGAATGCACATCCAAGGCCCAGGTATATGGAGGAAGTGGTACAATGGGCATCTCCGCTAGTCCCTGAAGGTTCAACTTGAACGGCTTTTTCGGCACAGAATGAGGGAGGCACGAAACCGAACGGACCAAATGGACTATCGGGACTCGATGGTCCTCCTTGACCAGGCCTACATCAATAGAGGTACTAACCCATGAATGGCAGGAATCATAATGCCATTCACTGGGGAGACCAATAAAATCATTGCGACACCAACTGCCATTATTGTGTAACCAGGTGCCTCCTTCCCCTGAATGACAACCAGCAAATGTAGCTGGTAGAAACAGACCCTGGGAGCGCACAAATTGGGTGAATCCCTCTTCCTTGCCAGACCCCTTTTCTGCTTGGTGTGGTCCAATATGTTGGCAAGGTTCAGAGCCAACACGGGCATTTGCATCGACCAGCAAAAGACGAGGCCACATATCATATTTTGCCGGAATGGCACTGGCAAGCTTTTTCCACCAAGCAGAAATCTCCGCTTCCGTTGCACCTGAATGTGGTGCATGCCCTGCGACAACAATGGCTCGAAAGAGGGTTGTCTTGAGTCGAAGAATTAAAAACCTGGGATCGGTCGCAATAACTGAGGCATCCTCCTGTGAAATGAATATTTCCTTCTCAGTCTCACCACTACGCACTTTGCCAATTGGCCTAGAACGCATCAGCCCAATGATGATACCATAGTGGCCATGAGCAGTTGCAGCTGCCTTATACAACCAGTATCGGGAATCATGGGCATTGGTAAGACGTTTCAAACGTGTTTCCTGCATCGCAAAAATGTGAATTTGTGCTTCTTCCAATTGCCTCAAAAGACTGTCCTGTCTTGACGGTCCATGGACGTTTGGCTGCTTACCTTGACCAGATGATAACGTGAGAACATTACATGTGGCCAGTCAAAGCGATAATTCCCCGATGACAGGACTCAATGGACTCGAAGCCGTTTCAATCTCCCCAGAGACATTGACAATCTCATATGGTGGCACTGTAGCAGGAGCAGCAGGTAGGCACAAAGCACTTCCATTCCAGACCAAATCAGACCGAAATAAGTACCAGAACCATTCAGACATGCTAACAAAATGTGCCGTGGTAACCGACCGAAGCCAATCACTCAGCGTGTGCAGCGGCTCTCCCATAGCCGCTTGGTAGGCGAGAGTGTCAACCAATTCATTGCCAGGCTCTCCAGAGTGCGCTTTGACATGCTGGTAACCAATCTGCAGTTGGAACCTCGTTTCAATGCATTTCTGTAAGCCTCTCAAAAAACGTCCATATCGAGGTTCAGAGAAAACATTCCATTGGCCCGATGACTGCATGCCTGCGGTCAATGAGTCATAGCAGAACGTCAGGTCTACTCTGGGGGAGGACGCATGCATAGCAACCAATTTCAAGGTGTCGAAGGCAAGTTTTGATGCAATAATGCCTGCTGCCAGCTCCGCAGTATAGGAGGTAAAGGAATCCGGTAACTGAGTTGACACAGCGCCAGCAAACTGCCATTGACCAGATACCTGTACAAACACAACAGCGGATGCACCAGCCTTCTTCCCTTCTGCAGTGTGAACATGCGACCCATCAAAATAGATACGCACAGAGGATCCCCCTGAACACGGATCCCACCATGGTTCAAGCCAAGGTAAACTGCAAGGCAGGAAAGGGAAATGGCGAGGCAAATCAAATTGCGGCAGGAGGAAATGAGAGTCAAGCCGTGCAAAAGCCTCCAACACATCCGAGAAGTCAATTTGAGCGTGCAAACTTGTAAGCCTTTGTTGATACATCCAGAAACTGACACAATATCCAGACAAGAGCGTTGGCCAATCAGAAGCTGAACAGATACGACCTTGCACAAAAATATCCATGGCTTCTAATATGGGGCAGCCTGGTTTGCCTTGCAGCCTGGACCACAGGAGATCAGTCGGGGCATCATTGGGCACAAGAGCCGCAACATGATCGACAAATTTTTGCATACCGTTATCCTGAACTCTTTCCAGCAAAACTGCAACATGCTCCACAGGAATGTCATGGACAACCAGAAAGGCAACTTCTTCCATAGTGTCTTCATCAGCAACACACCTACGTAGGGTATCAACCGCAAAGACATGGCACACCCGCCCTTGAATGACTTCTTCCCAAAGGCCCTCTGCAATCTTGAACAAGCATTGGTTAGAGCGCGCCACAGTGTGACGGAACTTGCGACAGACTGTGTTACTGGCATCCAAAAACCAAGCCACAAGACGGATTGGAGTACCATTTGCCGTGACACCAGTAGATGTAGTTTCGCCGTGAACCAATCGTGTCCTGGTTTGCAGCAAGTTAAGACTATCAGTCCCCTGTGGCGGTGGCATGAAGGGTGGAGTCCAATCACTTGGCAGGAAGGGTCTCGTCACCTGCACGTAAACGCAATCCCCATCTCGGATCGCCAAGGGGCGGCCTTCAGCTGCAGGTAGGGATCCTAATCGCAACAAGCATTGTGCCCTTTGTAAGTAGCAGTCACGATCATAACCCACACCTTGTAAGAGATCTCGTGGGAGTGCCCGCTCTCCAACCGTTATAACCATCCGAAAAGGGTGACCTCGGTGGATATCGCTATCAGTGATAGTCATCAATGGTGAAGACATGGTCTCCAATGGATGTTGTACCATGACAAGATGACCAGCAACACCAGACTCGAGCGATTCCGGTACTGGGATAACTGGTATAAAGTCAATGGGCAAAGAAGGATCAGCTTGGTCAGTCCAAAGATCTCGAAGGATACGCTCCCACTGGGTGAAATCTGAAGCCAAAATTGCGCGACGGCTGTACAAGCATCGTCCATGGCCGGTGCCCGGAGAGACAAACCATGTCATGAAGATAGACGTGGAAGCTTCCCTTACCTCATCAGTGATACTCGTTGACCACAGATGATGCAGGTCCTGCATCCACTCAGGCTGCCTGGCGATAGAGTGCAAACCAGGGTCAAAGACTGGAGCATCTGGATTGAATTGAAAGCAATGGCCTGGGGCCTGCATTAGTGCTAAATCGTCAAAGCGAAGGTGTTCCAGCTCCTGCTCAACGGGATCTGGCTTCGGTGGCGAGATAGTAATTCTCAGGCTCTGCCCCGATCGGACCTCAATCCATTCATTGGGTGGCAGAACCTGTCGACCTCTCACAACATTACAGCGTCGGGCAGTGCATAAGTGCGCCATTTCCATAGCTTGTAGCATGGAGAGCAAATCAGTGCGCACATCAACAGAATAAGCACCCTGCACAATACTGTCATTTGGGAATCCTTCAATGAGAGCTGTGAGCACTACACCTGCCTGATGTTGCCATCTACCCTGCTCCAGCAAAAGGTGGCAAGTCATCCTCTGCACACGCATTTGCGTGGGTCTCGGGTGCACTACATGGATTGAGAAGGGGAGATTACGATCTAACAGGTCCGCCCAAACCGTACGTAAATCCTCAATCCAAGTAACCACATTTCCATCTAAACGAACAGGTCGTGATCTGCGGCATACTGGTCTCAAACCATGATGCACGTACCAGGTGGTGACTTCCAGGGTGCGGGCATCGTCCCATGGATTCGTCTCACCGTACTGCTGAAAAAGCTCGCCTAATTGCCAGCTCCATTCAGATTCTCCATCATGTCTCGGCAAAGCCCGAGGGGGTAAATGGGGAGCCGGCAAAATCATTGGCAAATCATCCGGAACATCAAATGGTGCTGGTTTGCAGGTAGTGGCAGGTTTATTGGTTTTAGATAGGACCACACCCTGTTGGTACAAGCTAAAACCATCAGCGATTTGATCAGTAAAGACATCAATGTCATGTTCATCAATGACAACACCAAGGTGACCCCCAGTCTGCAAGATGATATACTCGCCTGGCAGATATGTCCGTCCATCAAACTGCACAAAAGCAGGTCGGTGGGCATGCTCATCGGGTACAGTCATACGGAGCACTTCACGTACTGAGACTCTGCTAATGAAAACATGTGCAAAGCGTCGCCAGCGCAATTGCAAGACAGTGTTTCCAAACAAAGTAATAATGACTGCACAATTATTGGTCGGCAGGCCTTGCGCAATAATCATCTGTACTTCTGGCGAAGGATGTTCACTGCTACTCAATGGTGCATGCAAGACACGTATGTCTGATGGCATGGCCCGTAGCAATCTATCTCTCCAAGAGAAAATCAAGTCCGTTCGCCATGAAAGTGGGTCCTCTTGCAGTCGAACTCTACGTGGATGATCACAGTGAAAGTCAGGATGTGCATTTAAATACCAGACTTGACCATACAACACTGGTCCTTCTTCAAGATCTTCAAATACATGATGGAAATTGAAGTGTCGCTGCAGGACGCTGATCCATTCTGGTCTCGTGTCTGGGGACATGTCAACATCGTGTAACGCTGGGAAGTCTGTACCATCTGGTGAGTGCAGAAAGCTAGGATCAGGCGGTCGAATGAAAATATCATGACGCATGGAACTTTGTAGCACCTCTCTTAATCTGGAGTGGCTCATATCCAAGAGTTGTGAAATTTCGAATCGAACTCCCCTAGCCACTAGGAGCCGAAATGCATGTCCCATGTGCACATTGATGACAGATGACTCTGAAATTGGCATCCGTCCAAACCAAAGACTACAGTGATTCCTGAGGTCAGGCGGGTGACAATCAGCTCTGAGATGCAACAGATCAATCAACCTTGATAGTGTGAGCTGCTGAGGAACAACTAAAGCAAAGGTAAAGGGCGACCTTTCAGCATCTGGGTCAGAGTCATAAACAGATAAAACTGACGAGCGTTTCACAGGCACAGCTCTCTGTGTGACGATGAGCTGAGCAAGGATTCCGACTGCAGCATCCTCCGGCAATGGATCAACCACAACAATGTGAATGTCATCTGAACCATCTAACTTATCCTGCCATGTGTTCAATAAAAGCTGTCGCCAACTTAAAAAGTCATCCGGCAAGAGTGTGATTCGTGGCGTGTGACATCTCAGGACTGCATCATGATCCAAAAACCAGCTCTCGATCCTACATCCAACATTAGCGTTGCCAGTTGACACATCCTGTACAGACAGAAACCGATCCCACAGAGACTGAATGAATTCCGGCTGAGCAATAATCGAACGAGGATCAGGCAGAGGATGGGTAGGCGGGTCCATCCTCTGAGCTTCCTCTTGCGCAGCAACAGCTGCCAAGAACTCATCTGTGAAGCTGCTACTAACAGGTTTCCCACACATGTTAGATACGCCTTGTTCTACACCTGAAGGTTTGATCACGGCAAGACTGCGGCTTTCAGATTGAATCTGCAACAGGTGAGTGGCATCAGCAAGTGGCAACGTTTCACTAACTATCTCAGGCAAAACTTGGATCTGAATACCCATGCCATTCCTGGTCTGAAACGTCTGGTCAGGTTCGGCAAGGGTAGGGAATTGCCATCGCAAGCGAGAGTCAGGAAAACGTGCAAAAAATTGCCAATGGTCAAAATCATGTCTACTACACTGTCGAGGTACGGCAACTGCATACCGAATGATGACACTCCGGGACATTGGAAGCAGTGGATCGACAAAATCTAATGACAACAAGACAGAAGACAGTCTACCCGGCCGCTGCGTCAGGATGATGTGGGCTACGTGTTCTTCCAAGTCAGATCGCGGTACAAATGGAGATACCAAATCCAAAAACACATGTTCGTCTGGTTTAAGGATGTGCCGCCAAGGATAGAGAAGATCTTCTCTCCATTCAGCAACAAAACCACCTAAGACCGCTATCTTTGGCTCATTGCATGAGGCATGGGTCTCATGGTCTAAGAACCACGTGTATACTGAAATCATGAAGTCATCAGGATTATCAGAAGTGCAACGTCCTTCCAAATTCTGCACTATCCTCTGCAAGTCGATAAACCAATCTTCTGCAATGGTGGAATCACTTGATGTTCGAGCCAATGGGGAGTCGACAAGAGCATCTTGTTCATGACCCAAACTTCTAAACGCATCACCCAACTGCATAGCGTGAAAATGATCTGCTTCCTCTGCTTCAGCCACAACATTTGGTGTTGCCAGTGATCGTACTTCATCCTCATCAACCAGAGTTGGTGAGTAACCTGCAACAGCTTCCGCATCGGCAAGTTGATGCAAGATTTCGTTATCTGAGAGGCCACGTTGCGTTAGATCCACAATCTGAGTGGTGGCACAAACAAACCTTTCCGATGGTGGCAAAGCAACACGAAAATAATCTCCATGCGCAATATGTCGACGATCATAGTCAGTATCTTGCCAGCGAACTCCATCGTGCCAAAGAAAACATCTTCCGTTTTCACGTTCACAGTATGTATCAACCCCAGCAACTGTAAGGATGCCACGACGATCGCACCATTCCGGGGTGACCAATACCATCCGCTGTGTAGCAGGCCCAAGATGAAAAGCCGCTTATGAAACTCCAGATCAAACAAGGCCAGTCGTGCACTCTGGCCAACAGGTATATCTGGTAGTAAATGTACAATAATAGGCACTGCTTCAGGTAGAGTTCCTGGTAGATCTGAATTGATCTCATACGCGTCCACCACATTGATTGGAACAGTGGCAAAATGATGTGCAATTTCTGTGATCATGCTATCATAGTCGGACCAATCCAAAAGTGCTCGCAATGGTGGATCTTGTAAATGAAACATGATCACTTCTTGTCGCCCTGAGACCGAACGGGGCGGCTGAATTCCAGAGCTGTCAGAGGAGCCAGAGCGACTATTACGTGAATCTGCACTACTGCCTCCAGAGTTTCCAGCATCATCATTGTCAGACTGAGGCTGCAAAACGGTCTGCCCTCCAGCAAAGGTTTCAACCATAGCAGCATCCTGTTCTGAATGAGGCGCATGTTTGAAATGGGAGATTTGCATCAAGTTCATACCATCATATTGAGGACCCTTTGCCCGGCTCGACACGGCCAATTTTGACAGCGGTTCCAGGGCAAGGGTCGGAAAAGAAAATGGAAAATGAAAGACTTCTGGACAATCTTGAATAGGGTCTCCATCAGGAGAACCTTTGCGATTCTTTTTCACTTTGATCCTTTTTTTACTCCATGGCTTATCAGTCCAATCTTGTAAAGCACTGGAGTGCAAATGAATGTGATGCATGTCCAAGCTATCCTCTGACCCAATGAACACGTCAATCTGATCCACAAACCCTACATGCAAATCCCTGTGCCGCATGGAATGAGATCTCTGAGACCGTGCAAGAGGAGGTGAGGTTGGAATATGCAAAGTATCAAACATTCGGCCAAATTCATTGTAGCACATTTTGATTACTTCCCATTGAAGACAGAATGCATCCATAACTGCTTGCAAAGGGTCAACAAATCGTTTTTCATGGATCACTGAGTGTGTCCAGGGGAGAAAAGGCTGATAAGAGCTGTCCATGCCCGCACATGCTGCATCAGTCACTGCGAATGAGGACCAATAGGCATCAGTGCAAACATCTGTAACGGACCATGTACAGGCCCCATGCCAGGGATTGCATTCAACTCCCAGAGCACGGCCAAGACTCACGAAGCAGGTTTGGAGGGAAATGGCTCCAATGATCGCGGCCTTTTTGATGGTTTGTCTCCCTCTGGCACCTCTGCATCTTCCGCAATCTCGATGGTCTTGTGAGAATCGATGTCCAGACCAAGAGATCCTGCACAATTCCTGAGCACAGCCTGAAGGTTGTTTCTCATCGTTTCCTCTTCCTTGTCGGCTGTCTCTTCCGCATTGTCCTCCGCATCCATGACCGGGATAGAGGCGGGAGGTGGTGCTGATGTGCCTCCTGCCGTGTGGCTGAGTTGTTGGATAATCCGGCTTGTCGCCGTGATTTCGCTTCGAGCTTTGCTCGCTTGTTCCGTCAGGAAGGCCTGATGTTTTCGATACTCCTCCAATTGTTGCTCCCAGATTTGGATCCCTGCTGCCATGTGTTTCATCCACAATGCACGATGGGCTCGTCGGTGATCCAAGACTTCACTCAGATGATCTTTCACCTTCCCCAAATAGGTTGTGGCTTGGTGGAGGTTCTTGATCCCTTTCCTCCCATGATCCTTCTCCGCTTTCTCGACCAAAATCTTGGTCTCCTCCGGCATCAAAGATGGGTCCGGGTACGCCTTCCGTAACGCGTCCACACATTCCTGATCCTGAGCAGCCAGAGATGAGCTTGCCGTCGCAAATGGGTTGGGAGACAATGTGGAGGACGGAGTGAAAGCAGACGTATCCATCGCCGCCCAAGGTGCAAAGTTCTTCGCCTCTGCCTGGAACGGGGAAATCTGATCGTCCTGCTTGGCTTGTCCTTTCCCTTTCTTCCCTTTCTTCCCTTTTGCCGTGCCCTTGGCCTTGGCTGGCATCTGAGAAGAAGCAGAATTTTTCCCATAGGCTTGTTCTGCAGCGCCAAAATGACGCCTGCTTGCTGAGCGACTGGATGAACGTGAATGGTCTTCCCAGTTGTCCCAGTCGTCCCAGCCCTGTGAATTCCAACCATAGGTTGCCTTGCCTTTGACCTTCGGCTGGGTAGGGTGGCGGGTCCCTTGTGTCCAAGGAGCGTAGCACACTGCGCATTCCGCATGCCATTTTTTGTTGATCCGCCCGCACACACATTTCCATGGAAAATACTCTTGATTTGCATCTCCTGTATACTCCATATCCATCACTTGGGTAATTTGTGAGATGAGACTCGGGTCTCGACTGTGGTGTTTTGAGAGGATCCTGCGAATCCTTAACAGGCCAATCTTGCTCAATGCGATATAGCCCTTTTTGTAAAGAAACCAGTTCCTTCGCGCTTTTGCTCGATCTCTCCGCGCCTTCCGGCGGGTTGTATTGATCACGGCCAGAATTCTGAAAATGGAAAATGAAGACAATCAAGATCAGAAAACAATGGCGCAAATAACACATAAACCTCTGAAATGTCAAATTCCACAGGAAAAAACAGCTGCAATAGCAAGCACTATAACAGGAGTCCCCAGAGAAGATGTAGAGGCAAGTGCACAAGAATGTAGATCTTTATCACGAAGAGGAAAAAGCCAGGGCAAGCCGTACAGCGATCCAAGTTCGATCCAAAGATGAGGAAATCAAATTGTAAATTGAAAACACCAGTGGTACGATGACAGCAAAGGTGAATTGCAAAATCAAAATTGAAAATAGCCAATGTAGGCCCAAGAAAGGCAGCTACAAAGGAAATCCAAGGGTTTTGAAGGATAACCCTAAACCTAAGCTCCGACAGCACTTGCAGAGCCCGCGGGTTAGGCCAAGAAACCCGCTAAGGCGATGGCGACGCCCCCAAAGGAATGAACAAACCGAGGGGAGCTTGATCCAAAGCCTTCAAAGACAAATCTGACAAATAAACAGAAGCAAGTTAGTGGTTTTTTCTAGCGCCTGCAGCTAGAGTTGCCGTCAGGGGATCAAACATGACACGAGAAAATCACTGCAATTCTTGGGTGATTTCCCAGTAAAACATACCAAAATGTGCCAGTGGGGGTTGGTCCATTACAAGATTGACAGCTGGGTGGCCTCATCATGGCCATGCTCAGCTGCACAATGCAGGGCCGTCCAGCCCTTCCAGTCCTCAAGCGGCGGAGCAAGGAAACATCAGGGAGGCATCATGGATGGCCTGTGGCATGGGTTTCAGCACTAATCTTCGTTTTTTGTATGCTTTTGAGAGTTCGGGTCAAGCAGTTTCCTTCACTTCACGCCTGCCCCGGCCTAATCTGGAAACTAATTAGTGAAGCTGAACCCGTTTGTCGGGTCCCAATTGGAAATCAACCTACCAAGCGCATGGCAAAAATTGGGCCTACTGCAACTGGGCAAGGCAAAAAGCTTTTGTCCTTGACATTGGCTGAGGTGAATCTAGGGCTGCCCTCAGCCGCTGAAGAAACATGGTAACCAGCGTGTTCTCCCAGAATCTGATGTTTGCACATATTTGCACCATGATCCTCAACCACAGCAAGTCTGCCAAAATTCTTGGTCCGTCTGCATGCTGTCCCGCAGTGTAAAACGCGCAGCAACTGCCAACCATATACTGCACATAGGCTCAAAAAGTAAGGCCCTGACCAGGAGAATGGAGCAAACCTGGCCCCAGCAAGCCGTAGAATGGATAAAAGTGGATACCAGAAGAGATCCCAAGCGGCATGGCTACCGTGGTCCATTGGGTTGGCCTCAAGGAAATTAGCAGGAAGCAGCCCATGTTTCCGCCATGTTTGATGGAAAAGCAATGTTTATATATTGTGTTGGTGCTGCTCATGATTTGCAACAGGAATGGTATAACGTCAGTCGGTCGTTGAGAGTTCGTTAAAGCTTTCGTTGAAGATTTCGTGGCAATCCTTGTGGCAATCCATTTTGCCACACCTTTTGCCACAAAAAATGATCGTGAGAATTTCGTTGAAATTTCGTCAAAGATTTCGTTACTTCAACTCAAGTTTGACGAAATTTGAACGAATTGTTTGACGAAATTTTGACGAATTTTTTTTCTGGCAAAATGTTGTGGCAAAACGTTTTGCCACAAGGAAAAATTCGTCAAAATGCAGGGTTTTGACGAAATTTTCCTTGTGGCAAAACGTTTTGCCACAACATTTTGCCACAAAAAAAATTCGTCAAAATTTCGTCAAAGATTTCGTTGCTTCAATTCAAGTTCTGACGAAATCCTAACGAAATTCTGACGAAAGAATTTGTGGCAAAATCTTGTGGCAAAATGTTTTGCCACAAAGCACCCGACGAAAAGTCTGACGAAATTCTGACGAAATGAAAATGAAAGAAACAACAAAGAAAATCCTTATACCAGAACATATTGCAAGTGGTAGGAAATCATGGTGGAGTTCGGTCGCAATTTATATATATATATGTGTGTGTGTGTATATATATATTATATATATATAAATCATCCCAATGACTCGACATTGAATTTGAGCAGGAAAGGCCACAGCATGGCCCTGACCTTGGCTTGGGTGAGGGATCCACCAGCAAATGAACAAAATGGCAGTGCTGATCCATATGGTCACAACCATTTGGGGTTTGAAAATGGGGTACCCCCGATTCTAAGGGAACTGCCATAGTTTCCCATAGTTTCTAGGAATCAAAATTTAGGGTGCACCGGTATACCCCAATTTGCACACTCAACATCATTCACATTCATTCACATCCTCTCCCAAAAATATGTTCTGCGCTGTCACCTAGGGATGTCACCGGCTGCCAAATGCAAAGCAGTGTAACCAAGCGTGTCCTGCGGCAGAGTTGGGAGCGAAGCGCAGCTGTAAGCTGATCAAAGGACGGGTGTTGACCTCATTGGTTGAAAAACCTCCCATCGTTGGTTCAATCCTTCCTTTCGCTCCCTTGCAGAAGGTGCAGAAGCGTGAAGAATGATAAGCAGATTGAAAAGCCCGCCCAAACCATGCAATTTTGGTCCCTGTTGTGACGATTTGAAAGCTTTCGGATGCTTTCGGAGGGATCTTCTGGTTGTGGCACCAACCATCCCTGGAGTCCACAGCAGTCCTGTGCATTCACTTCTTGAAAGTTCGGGCACCCCAGTAGGGCCCTGGAACCAACAGCAACTCTTGCCATCAAGCATACGCTATCAGTAGCATGGAGGAAGTGGATCACTGGGTCACTGGGTCACTGGGTCACTGGGACCAATTGACATACTTGATCTGCAATTCAAAACAGAAAGAAGACTGACACACTGATGTCTTGCAGAAGTGGATGGAAATGGATGAAGATGCTAGGAATGCATATCGTTTCTCTCGTTTCTGAGTCCCCCACTTTACCACCAAAGAATGCCTCATCTGCATTCATTTTGATGTGAAAAATGTGGGTCTGCAGCATCAAACACCCGGATGCCAAAGGTCATAAAGCTGCCCCCCGGCCCCAGACCAACAAATTCCATCAAAATGCTGCGACAGCAGGACATGATATGCAAACCTTGGGTGCATGGCCCTTCTTCTGCTGCGCAATGCAGGGGCGTACGGCCATTTGTGCTCCTTTCAGTCAAAGGCCCATATGGATCCATATGGTAGAGACTGTCACCTCGACTATGACAATGAAACTAGGTCCACCGCTCATATCGGACCCTGATTCGGCATTGCATTTTTCACATTCTCATGATATTGAATGTTGATCATTCCAATGGGAAAAATATGGGACCATCAAACAAGCTTTGAAACGCGTAGTTCCATTGGTGGAAATATCTCATGTTGTTTTCCCATTCTAAGTTCCACATGAAACGTGTTTTCCAGCCGCCCCCAACTATTAGTTTTTGTTGCATGTTATCAAATTTCTGAATTCGCAGTTAAAGGGGAGTTGCGCACGGGTTCGGGTTTTTTTTCCCCATAGGAAGTGCGTGTTTTTACACATTCCACCTGTCAGGGTTTGCAAGTCAACGGTTTTTTCTTCCAAGCGTTGGAAAGTCACGTGGCTTTCGGCAATCTTTTCAATGCTGAATAGAACTCGTTTGGTGTGGCACCTTGCAAGTTCCAACACAACGTGCTTTTAGCATAGCATCATCTTCCAGACGCAAGTGCCAGGTACGTTAACACACCCGCCCACCCCCCACCCCCTGGTGACATGACGCAAGTTCCAAGACAACGTGCTGTTAGCGTAGCATCATCTTCCAGACGCAAGTGCCGGGTACGTCAACACACCCGCCCACCCCTCACCCCTGGTGACACGACGCAAGTTCCAAGACAACGTGCTTTTAGCGTAGCATCATCTTCCAGACGCAAGTGCCAGGTACGTTAACACACCCGCCCACCCCTCACCCCCTGGTGACATGACGCAAGTTCCAAGACAACGTGCTTTTAGCGTAGCATCATCTTCCAGACGAAAATGCCAGGTACGTTAACACACCCGCCCACCCCTCACCCCCTGGTGACATGACCCAAGTTCCAAGACAACGTGCTTTTAGCGTAGCATCATCTTCCAGACGCAAGTGCCAGGTACACCCATACGCCCAAGTCCTTGCAATGTTTGCGTTTGACAGCTATTCCCAATCAAAACGCTCGCCACAACCCCTGTCCCGGCACAGACCTTGCAAAACCTCTTTCCCCATTGGAAACGCTAGCTTTAACAAGCCTTGACCAAACTATCATGGTTCCATTATGTTCTATTCGTTTTTGATCGAATCCCATCGGAACGCCGGTTTCCAACGGGCCTTTTTTCGTGGGCATTGTTGACGCCCACAAACAAAAACGCGAAGCAGGCCCTTTTCCTAGTTTGTATACTGCAGGATGGGTTCTGATAAAGGAAAAAAACGAGGTCCAAAACGAGGTCAAAACGAGGTACGGAAAAAGCCCCGCATCTACACACATGGACTTTGGCCCGCAAGCCGCAAACCTGCCCTTCCTTGGATCATTGGTAGCGAAACAATGACAATTTGCAGAATCCCAGCACACCGCCATGGCAGTGTAGAGATGATAATCCCAGCGTTGTGTAGAAGTACCCGGAAACAGCAACAGCAGCAGCCGTCGAACCAGCAGCCGCAGCAACAGCAAGACGCCAGTAGCTGCAGAACCCAACAGCAACCATCCCAAACACAATGAGAACGCAACTAGCAAGATTAAAGCACTATGCTAATAGTAAAACAACGCCCTACCCCAAACACAACCTAAACGCCGCTTCGCCACTTTAGGTCTACATGAGATAGTAAAACAGCAACCTACCCTAAACACAAGCTAAACGCCGCATCGCCACGACTTCCACAAAAGCCTTCCCCCAAGCTAATTTCAAGATTTTTGGGATTTCGCCACGACTTGGGCAGTTGGGAGTACGTTAACACACCCGCCCACCTCTCACCCCCTGGTGACATGACGCAAGTTCCAAGACAACGTGCTTTTAGCGTAGCATCATCTTCCAGACGCAAGTGCCAGGTACGTTAACACACCCGCCCACCCCTCACCCCCTGGTGACATGACGCAAGTTCCAAGACAACATGCTGTAGCGTAGCATCATTTCCAAGAGAAGAAGCCAAAAATGCAGTACAGCTTGTAAAAACCCACGAGCTGTTGCGGGCGGTGGTCCAACTTTTGAACCTTATGACAGAAGTGGATGTCTGCAGTCAGGGTCACTGCCCAACAGGAAAATTGTGAGCAATGGAAAGCCAGAAATCCAACTTCCAAATGATCACACAGAGCCCACAGAGTTGCGCTTTCGATGTGTTCCAAATCACGCTGCAATGGCTCCTCGCCAACTCTCGCATCCGTGGATGTTTCACCAAGGCAGTGACCGTAGAAGGCTGAGCGAAGTTACGAGAGAAGTTGGGACTAGTTATGACTGGTTCAGCAAAGTTTGGTCTCTTTGGTCTCAATAACTTTCAATATCTTTCAAGTTCCCAGAGACATGCCCAAATCGTTGCAGACTGTCTCAGCACGGGCTTTTGACTGCCACATACTTGGTCGGTGGTCCAATGACCCAAGCTCCAAACCCATCCATGTTTGGCAGCAACGTGAACTGCAGACTCACCAGTATTTGACACAGTCCTGGCAGCTGGAGCTGGGAACTGATCCATACTCATGCCGTGGATGAAAGAAATCCTGCATCACCAAAAGGATGGTTGAAACCCTATAAATAATGGGATAAACAACCTTTTAACTGGTCCAAGATTTCTTCCATCCACCGTATTGAATGTTATCAGTATTTACTTCAAGTGTCTCTCTCTCTCTCTCTCTCCCCCTCCATCGCCGTCTCAACTCTACTTCAAGTGTACCAGTACTAGTTGGGTATTGTCGTATAAACCTGAATGCAACTGCAGACAGCTCTGGCACTACCTCTCGCCGTTGAGTCCTGACAGTCGCCTCTTTCAAGAAGTTGTGTTCCAGCAGCTTTTGACAAAAGGTTGTTAATCCTCGCCTCGCACCTCAGTATGAATTCATCTTGCCACTGTCAAAGCCCCCTGAAGCCCCGCAAGATCCCAATCCCAACCTCTGCATGCCCGATATAGAAAGCATCAGAAAGCCATCCATCTAAGACATCTCACGAAGTCGCGCCAGGTTTCTTTCTCCACGCTCAACGGTCTGGAGGGTCAGAGACCAACGGTTTATTGTGCATTGTGCAAATGATTCCAAAGAATTGTGAAACGTATGAACCATGCTGAAGATGTTTTGAGATATGTTTTGAGATATGTTTTGAGATATGTTTTGAGATATGTTTGTTTGGACTGTGCAAAAGTAGGTCTAATCATGTCGTTGCACACTTCAAAAATGGAACTGCACATGGTAAAGGGATCTGGAGGGCGAATTCACCTCACGACTGTCCAGAAAGTATGCGACTTCTCTCCTGGCCGTGCCCAAGCTGGTCTGACATCGTGTTGTTTATATATCCCAAGAGATAGATTCAGTTTCTCAGCTGGTAAATTGTCAGTGATATGGTTGGCGCAGCGTCGCAGAAGTTATATACACTTTTGAACCTCACGTGCACTCGTGGCAAGACAAGAATTGAACGTGACACGAAGCAAAAATACTTGTTGTCTCCCAGAAGCTCTACGGTGTTGCATGATGCGTGTTTTTTTCTTTGCAACAGTGCTCCATTCGCATCTTGTCTTGCAACCGTGACGGTGACGGGCAGCAGTAGAATCAGCTTCCAAAATGAGAAACATTGCAAATAACAAACAATTGGAACGTTCGATATTGACATAGTGACTTGGCAAGTTGACCCGGTTTGGATCCAGGAATCCATCCGTATCCTTGGTTCATCCACCACTACCCCTGCTATGCCCCTCCAGGGTCCTCCAAATGTCCGACGCGAATCAACGTGCCATGAATGCCTGTCATAGCTGCAGGGTTGAGGTGTACCCATTGGGCATCCAAAGAGCCCAAGTAGGATCATATGTGAACTGACTGGAGGCGGCCATCAAGACATAGTATGTGAAAGACCCATGAATTGCAACAGCAGTTGGCTGTGCCTCATAAGAGCCACCTAGCAAGAGCTGCACATCTCTCTTCAGCTCGTCTCGTGTAAGGCGCCAGCCTCTCCTGGGGCTGAGATGGGTCGACCGTAGCATACTTTACTAATTACGTTCACTGCATTGGCTCTGTTCGTTTAAGCAAAAACTTACAGAAAACCAACGATTCTAAACCTACAGAAAAGCAATGATTCTGCACAATATCCAATCATGATAGAGTCTAAGAGGTGTTCCTCAATGTCCCCTGAAATTCTGGGGTCCTCAGCAGGCGAAGATAGTAAGGCACCTTGGGCCGCCCCGGGGGCTCGATGACTCAACTGGGATCACCGGAATCACCGGATCCACCGAGGACCACCTTTTGGACCACCGAGGTTGCGGCCAAAGCCTCTCCAATGATCTGCCGGGAATGATCCCACTTGTAGAGCCTGCCATGCAACAGGCCACCATTGGTCTCGTATGAAGAACATATAGTAATACTTCTGCCATGATTGGATGTCTGATTTTGAGTTTTCTACCTATGCATATAGAGAGAGAGAGAGGGGGAGAGTCATCCTGGAGCAGATATGATATGGGTTTTGCAAAATCATCACGAAACTGAAATGATTCTTGGGATGAAAACATATTCTATCCACCTTAGGATCATCATAACACAAATATAGTATGTATGGTATATATCTATTTTGTGTGTGTGTGCGTATCTGTGTGCACTTCCCCAAAAGATCCACGGTTTCTTAGCATTCTTACTTGGAAGGTGTTTGTGCGTGTGGTGCCATATATATACAGTATATATATATATCAACAGGAATATTCAAAAACGTTATTACATTGGATATTATATAATCTCAACCTGGACCGTATTGCACTTGATATTTTATGAGGTGGTAAGTGCATGTCAAAATGCATGTCACACGTTCACATCTTCTGCCACCTGTGTAGGTACACATACCGTGTCAACGGAGTGGAATGCCATTACCCCAGAAGATTGCCTTTCAAGCGGGATTGCTGATTCTCTTCTGCTTTACCAACCCCTTTCCAGCATTGATCCAATATACTCCAACTGCATCCGAAAGCCGTTTGCAAAATTTGCATGTCCAAATTTGTCCTCCGAAGTGCAGGTTTTCCAGTAAAATGCTGAATGGCACTCAAAGAGGAATGATTATTCTCTTCAAATTTCTGGGAGTCCTAAAAAATAAGGGCACTTTTCTCTTAGAGAAACAGCTTGAGTTGAAAAGATCCAGCTTTTAAGCATACACGTTTCATTGAAAGGATGCAGCATTCTTTGAAAGAAGAAGCGGGGAGTCCTTGTCAAAATATAGCATGCTGGAAGCGTGGTTTTCTTTTTGAAGAGTTCTTTTTCATTAAAAGTTGCAAACAGTAACAAGTGTAGTCTCCTTCTCAAACAAACACTTTTCATGTAAGACATGCAGTATTATTTATTTTTGACAAGTTGGATATCTATATATATATATGTGTGTGTGTAAAGAGACGCCCTATTCCTCCAAGAAAGCATTGTTCTTGCCAAAATACATACGCAATATAGTGTGTATATATATATAAGACACATCCCTTGAAAAGTACAGCCTGCCTTTCACCAAAATGCATTACCCCCTTTAGAAACTAATCTTTCCAAGCGCGCATCAAAAAAATGCTGCATTGCATGAAAATATGCAGTCTCTTTGTCAAACAAAAACTTGTTCATCTTCACTTTGCAGTATAAACTCACTTTGAAAGCACAATATCCTTTCGAGGAAGCAATGCTCTTGCAAGTGTTACAGTAGTTCCTTTAATCAGTGCCGGGTTTCATTCAAAAAAATGCGGTTTTTCTGGAAAGCAAAGGAATACTGTAGTAGTTCCCCCAAATATAAAGCATTGCTTTACAAGATTGCATTTTTCTTGGTCAAGAAGTCATTCTAATTGACTTTATCCCACTTTCGCAGCAAACACTTTCATTTATTTCAAAGGAAGTAGCATTCCTTGATTTTTTTAGCAATCTTTTCGAATAGGTTGCATTGAGAATGAAATAAACTCTGCCAAAGAGGCGATACTGTATTCGTTCAAAAGCTGCAATGTGTTGAAACAATGGTGTTTGTAAGAAACTCGTTTTATTTTAGGTACGCACTGCCATTTTTTGAAGGATTGAACCATATACTGACTTTTGAAAGCACAGCATACCTTTCAGAAAACAACTGTTTTGAAATTATGCCCTCTAAAAAGTGCATGGTTTCTTTCAACAAAATGGTGTTGTCCTTTAAAGACAAGAATTGGTCGGACTGTCCTTTTCATCTTTCAAATATGTGAGATTATTGTAAAAGAGACCTATTTTCCCTGAAAGAAACAGATCTGATTGGAAATATGCGGTACTTCTTGAAAATAGAAACTAGACTCTCAGAGCAACATGAATTAAACAAGATCAAAAGACTGTAGCTCAAAAGACTGTAGCAACTCAATAACTACATGGGTATTCACATTTTTCTACCCGAGCCAGGCATAAAATGCATAAAATCACCAGAAAACAAGGCATACATATAAACATGTGTGTAGTTCGGTGGGTTTGTCTGAGGATAGTACCTTTCCCTCCATCACCCCCCCCCTCTCCGAGAGTTCAGTTTAGTACCCCTTAATTTTGATGGATAATGATAAACATCAGCCTTTTCCCCATCATTTTGGTGGTAGAAAACTGTGCCCAGGCGCAGTTGTTCCAGCACACGGCAGTCGCTGTGCTGTGCCGTGTAGGCCGTGCCCAACATCTCAGTGCGCATCTTTGTTAACTCCTCTCCACGCTTGTGGCCAACCCAGGCCATCCCAGGCCATCCCAGGCCCAGGCCATCCCAAATAATGGCAAGAAAAAGACTTATACCATCTGGTTATTTAACAGGGCCATGGAAAATCACCATTTTTAAATTGTAAACCATCTATAAATGGGCCATTTTCCATGGCTATATTAAATAACCAGAGGGTAGTTCAAAATGTTCAAAATGTTCAAAATATGGGGAAATCGTGTGGCATAAACATCCATAAACATGTCTTATTGCATATGGCTGGGGATATATTCAAAAACTCTCGTGTGATAGGGATATAATCAACAATAATACGATCTGCTTGTGAATCCAAATGTCCTAGGAGAGCATCACTCCAACTATTGCGGATCTCATTTCCCACAAAAAGCCATAATTCTGGTGACAATCAAAAACCCCTGATGTCTGTGCTATTCACGAACCATTACCAACCAAAGTAATTTGAATGAGCAAAAGTAAAGTAGTTGAACCTTCGATCAAGGTTTAAGCAACATGGGCAATTCCTAGTTGCTTCCAGCAATATCCTATGGTATCCATATGGTATCCCATATATATATATATATGCCCTATATATATGTGTGTGTGAGAGAGAGAGAGAGATGTATATATTAAGAGATATATATATATACACACATTAATGAGATGTAATATATATATATATACATATAAATCAATTAGATATGTATATATATATATATATCCACACGGTATCCATGATCAGGCCCTGTTTCGGCCTTGCCTCGATGATGGACGGATTGTTGCAATACCTCAGCGACTTGAGGGCCAGCTGCCCGAGGGGCCTTGCTACTCTCCAGCTGAGAATCTCACCACCAACAGCCGTAGAGGTGCAAATTTCGTGTTTTCTGAACCACCACCTGAGGCATCTGATGATGACTGCGCTTTTATAAGTCTTTTATATGCTTTGGATGGAAGTATCTGAAAATCTCTCAGGCATATCAAAGCCATACAAAGGTTCATCACGTGAATTCCATAAAATATCCTTCTCTGAACCGACCATCCAAAATGATCCAAAATGACAGTGAAAGAAATGCAAATCTAGAACAGTGCACTGAGCTTCTTGCCGTGAGTTCATGCTGATTTCCACGACTCAGAACCTGTGCCAAAACAAGAACTATCCCATTCAATCCCCATCTTGGCAAATCTGAAGGAAAATGTCGACATTTTCAGCAAGCTGTCGATCATTGCTCTTCCAGGCCGAGCGTCTGTGACCAAGAATTTCACCTTTGGAAACTTGGCGCATAATGCCTGCCGAGGGCCAAGGATCCCCTTTGAGGCCTTGGGGCTATCCGGCTATCCATGGGTCCATGGGCACCTGAAGGGAGGCCAAATCTGCGCTGGCAACACCATCGCCACCACAACATGGGTCCAGGTCTGGAGACATGCCACGCCAGGCACCCAACTTCCTCGTCTGCAAAAAAAACAGCATCTTCATGTGAAGAGTGTTTATGATTATATCAGCCATGGATAGGCACAAGAGAAAGGAAAACGAAAAGGTGCATGATCTTCACAACTGCCGTTAGATCGATGGTCAATTAGAGGCCTGGTGTTTTCACTTGGGATTCGATAAGGCGAATGACGGGACTGTAGTCCCAGAAATGCTGGCTTTCCCAAAAATGGTCCCCAAAAATCCATCATAGTCCATCATAGTCCACATAATGCCAGGGAAGGCTGAGGGTTTCCAATTTCGGGGCACACAACCATGCCCGAGTACTGATAATAATCCTTGCTGCTCAGCATCAGCGCAATGGGTAGGGAAAGCTCCTCAGTCGAGCGCTGTGACCGGAAAACTCTTCAGCCATCCAGGTTTGTCTGAAACTGGTTATAAGATGTTATAAGATGTTATAAGCATGCACAAATTGGGAGACAGAGGGAGAATGCTCTTGAGACTCTTGAGGTATCCCTCCTTGGATTTTGGAGGCCCACGGCTTTGCGCCATCTTCCCCTTGCCTCGCAAACGGGCGCGACCACTTTCTCCAGAAGCTCCGAGGCTCCAAAGCCGGCAAAGGCCTCCGGATCCGGACGCTATGCCAATGGTGCGGCCAAAACCTGGGGCCTGTGAAGATATCCTGTGATATGCAGCAAATGGATCAGCAGCCCCGAGCATCCCCCCAAATAGCGGGGGAGCTCTGCGACCCGTGACGGTGCATCTTCTTCCGCAGAAGCTAAGGAAAGTTGCGAAGCATCACGGGGAACCCATCGCAGGGGCTGTAAACTCCCATTGTTTCCACTGTTTAACGGTTGAGGAGATATATGACCTCCAGCAGTAATCTACTGCTAGTGCTTGAAGAAAAAGACAACATGGGAGATATGAGAACCCCTGCGAAGGGAAAATCTTGCGGGCTGTTGCCAAGGCTTCCAGACTGCAAGTACAGCGTTCCGTGCGCATCATTGTGCAATGATCATTATGTCATAATCGTCATAATCATGTGCGTGTTCCACGACTTGAAAAAAAAAGACGGTCAATGGGATGGCAATGGATGGCGTTCAGCAAGAAACTGGACATTTCTCTATGCCAGGAGCTTGACCAAGTCTTGTCGGCCGTGCCATGCCATCCGATGTTTGAAAATGCTGAAAGCTCTGCTTCCCCCAGGTCTAAGCTGTCCCCCCATCTCCAGCGAAGCCAACATCTTCGGGCTGCCACACCGCGGACCTATCCAACTCTGGCAGCTTCACTGAACCAGGGGGGCGACAGTACCAGCTGATATCTAGCACCAACCAGGGCAAACAGAACAGATCTACAAGGCAAGTGCTTCTGTCGTTCTTTTGGACGACAGGCACTTCAGCCAATGGAGTCAAAAGATCAATGCGTCTCCAATCATGGGCAGTCTGATAAACAACACGGCTATCAAGTTCCAGCAGGGCTGCGAAACCATTGCGAGGAGGACATGTTTCTCGTGATGCAAACAAAACATATGTTTCTGTGGCCCATCGATTGTTGGCGACATTAAGGAGAATGCAGCGAAACGGAGAATGTCTTTCAGGAGACAGCGGTTTGTTACCAAACTGCATCTTTCGTAAATGACACTTTCCTGGTGGGAGAATTCTTCAGTGCGATTGCGCCATTGTGCACTGGTGGAACCTGCTCTCTGGGGCCGTCCAAGGGCGCTCTCAAAGAGGCAAAGGCCAGCTGCTGCTCCTCTGGTTCAATGTCCGCAGATCTCCACACTCCTCGGCGTCGAAAAAAGGGCTCCAAAGCACCCGGGGTCTCCCCGGGGTGATTCGAATCTCCATTTTTGATGCTCAGGCTGCCTAGATTCTTAGTTAGCCTTAGTTTTTCTATGTTTTTGTTGGTTCATATCATATCCCTATCATTCTCCATCAGTTGACCAGGTCTCTCATTTTCCAGAGCAATCCCTTGATCGCGTGGTGGGGTGTTAGGTGATGTTAGGTGTACTGGCACAAAGTATGATGAACCATTGGAGTTTTTGGGCACAGCTTCTGGAGTGTTTGAGGTGCGCTGCCGACGTGGTGAGGAGCGAGATCGAGATTTTCGAGAAGGCGATCCTGAACCTGCAACCGGATGAATTTGTAGATTACAGACCCTTTGAGCCTTGGGTTGTTGCATTGCTCCCATTTCAACCGGAACTACACACTTCTCCTTTGGGCGTATACTCATCAATCAACCAGGCTGCAATCACAAGCACAGCAGTGTTGTGCAGAGACAAATGAGCAGCTGGAAAAACCGTTTCCCTCACTTAATCCAAAGTTCAAAACCCCTATAGCTGGTACAAAAACCCGAGGAAACCATGCTTTGCGTGCGCATCACCACTCAAATACTGTAATGGTTCCAAATTGTTCCACCGTTCCACATGTCACCATCACAAGCCCCACAAGCCCCACAAGCCCCACAAGCCCCACAAGCCCCACAAGCCCCACAAGCCCCACCCAACGCCTGAGGTGCTTGAGCGTGACGATCCCAGTTTCCATGACATCTCCTGTCATGCAATCGGATCAGCTTCAATGGCTGAATTGCTGTCCGAGACATGATGTGCCCCGCCAAGGTGGGACATGTTGCATGCACTTTCCCAACAGTATCCTCTGTTCCATCATCAATCTCCATGACGAAAAGCTTCACAACGACTCGCTCCTCCTTGGTCTGATTTAATGGACATGATGCACAAAACCACCATCCACCGACAAAATGACGCGCAAAACTGGGCCACTCCTTTTATCGGCCAATGGTTTGTGAATGGACTATATAGTTCAGACTGCACACTATGAGTATGGAGGAGAATTGAGGAGAATCATTTGGGCTCGTGTTCTCGTTCCGTCTGGGGCCTCCTGAAGCTGTGGCACAGCAGCTGGACTGTGCCCCAACGGACTTGCTGCTCTGCCCAGCGAATCCAGTGAAAAAGTCTCAGCAATGCAATTGATCTTCATTTCCCACATTTTTCACATGTTCCTCATTGTTCTTCATTGAAATTGCTATCAAATGGCCCAAAAAAAAAACGAACTACCGTTGCAGATCCGCTCCTCAAGGTCCAACTCTTCGACGCCCATCCGGTGCCCCTTCACGAAGGCCAACTGCTCCAAGGCCCGCGGCCCGTCAAAGTGGCCCAAGGCCCGCGGCCCGTCAAAGTGGCACTTGTAGATGGTCATGCGGCAAGAGCCTAAGATCGTGAATGGGGATCAAGGAGTAGTTGAAGCCACCAGCCAAACAATGTGGAAGTCGAGATTGTTTTTTTCGCGAAATGGGCCTTTTTGGGAAAGAAACGCACCGGTCGCACTCGCTTTCCAGTCGCCAAGTGGCACTTACACACCTGCCCTTTGACCACCAAAGGAAGCCTCAGCTCCGCCTCTGCCAACGAGGAATCAGAATTCAACAACTCGTTGCTGATCAACGTCAGGTCCTGTGGGGCAAGGCCATCTAGCGTCCATCACATCGAAATCGAAAGGATCACTGGAGGCCTGCTGTTCCATGCAAACAGCCACTCTTAAACCTGTAGGACCGGTGTATAAGTATACATGCGCATACAGGTAAGCCATAAAAACATAGGCATGCCCTTGTACATCTATGTGTGATCAATGAGTGTGTTGCAGGTGTAAACGTGCATATACATATACATATACATATACATATACATCTACATGTACATGTACATGTACATATATATAATATACATATATATAATATACATATATATATATAATATACATATATATAATATACATATATATATAATATACATATATATAATATATATATATATAATATACATATATATATATAATATACATATATATAATATACATATATAATATACATATATATAATATACATATATATAATATACATATATATAATATACATATATAGAATATACATATATATAATATACATATATATATATAATATACATATATATATAATATACATATATATAATATACATATATATAATATACATATATATATAATATACATATACATATACATATACATATACATATACATGTACATGTACATATACAGATACAGATACAGATACACATAGCGTCGCTTTCTGAAACCCAAAAGAAAACGTCCCTGGCAGGGTCTAGGCCTATGATCCCAGCCTGAAGGAAGCGGTCCCTGGCTTTGTCCGGCAGGTAGTCAACAACTTTCTGGTTCAAGTGCTTCTCTCCATGGAACTTGTCCTTGCAAAATGGAAGCCTTTCAAAGCAAACCTGCTGTTTTTGACAAGGGACCAACCACAAGTAGCCCGCTTATTCGTGCCACAGTAGCTGCGCAAACGATTTTTAACACTTCAAACCAGCCCAGTCTGCCAGTCCACAATTGACAGTGTGGGCACCATTGCAGTCAGATAAAATTACCTCCAAGCAGCACAAAAGGCAGCGGTCGCACCCAATGTTTCGAAGGTCAGAGCGTTGAACTCAATCACTGCCACCCCTCCTTCTGACAAGCGCCCGTACATCCAAAGTTCAAGAGAATCTCGCAACACCATGCTTCACAGTTATATAGGTCAAAATTACTTGATATTTACTGGATATTACAGTTAGCCAAGCGTTTGCAGCCAACCCCAAAAAATGGAGCACAATCCTCAATAATAAAGCATCAAATGTCATGTGCAGGTTAGAAAACAAAACCAACTCTATCAACCATGATCCAGTAAACCAAGTACCAATTATCTTGCGATTCTTGCAGCACACTATATATAGTCATATAGTATACATGTTATGATATGTGTTCTTAATGGGTGTGTTAATGTTTCCTTAAATAGACAGTGACATGGAGGCGTTTCTCCTGACATCTGCATCTTTTTGACCTCCTCGCTGACTTCAAAGCCATCCGGTTGCTCGGCTTTCGAAGGGATGGGGACAGCGAGCGCTTGCGAGTCGGAGAACTCACGGAACGCGATCAGGTGCTTCTCTTCACCTGAATCATCGCTGGTTACAATCTCCGAGGGAGAGAGAGAGAGGGAAAGAGAGAAAGAGAGCAAATCAAATCAAATCAAACCAGCTGGTGTCTGCAAAAACAAATGCAGAAGAACAACCAATTGAAAAACCACCAAAACAAACATGTGCACGGTAGAAGGAAACACATGGTTCATATGCTTTCACAATGTTGTCACCATGTCATCATGATGACAAATAGCATACGTATCTGCATCATTCTGCATCTATATATGTGCGTGTGCAAAAATATATGTGTTTGTATGTGTGTACGTGTAAGTATGTACGTGTGTGTGTGTATGTATATATGCATGCATTATGCATGTATGGATGTATGGATGTGTGTACGTATGTACGTACATTGTACATATGTATCTACGTACATGCTGCACGTACATTGACATTTGTATGTACGTACATCATGTATGTACGAGTACATTGTACATTTGTATTGTACGTATGCATTTACGTATGTATTCACATATGTGTGTATGTACTGTACGTATGTATGTACGCACGTACGTCTGTACATCTGTACGTCTGTACGTATGAAAGTATATGTGTGTACGTACGTGCGTATACACACGTACGTCTGTACATCTGTACGTATGTATGTTTGTTTGTACGTACCGTACGTGTGCACGTACGTATATACATGTGTACGTATGTACGTATGTACGTACGTACGCATGCATATTTCTTGACATATGTACGTACCTATATACGTATGTACGTACGTACGTATATACGTATGTGTGCAAGTAGTATGTACGTTTGTATGTATGTACGTACGGAGTGATGAATGAACGGATGGACGTACCAATGTTTGTGTGCGTGTGCATGTGTGTGTGTACGTAACCAGGCAAGTAGGTAGGTAGGTGGGTAGGTGGGTAGGTGTGTATCTGTCTGTATGTGCCTCTGCGTGAATGCGTACGTATGTGCTGCAATATAACGCAATGTAATGCAATGTAATGCAACGTAATGCAATGTAATGCAATGTAACGCAATGTAATGCAATGTAATGCAACGTGATGCAATGTAATGCAACGTAATGTAATGTAGTGTAATGTACCGTAATGTAATGTAATGTAATGTACCGTAATGTAATGTAATGTAATGTAATGCCATGTCATGTAATGTAATGTAATGTAATCTAATGTAATGTAATGCAATGTAATGTAATGTATGTAATGACATGTACTGTACCGTAATGTAATGTAATGCAACGTGACGTCATGTAATGCAATGTCTGGGATGTAATGTAATGTTCTGTTATGCTGTGCACTGTCTGTAATGTAACGTAACGTAAAGTAATGTAATGTAAATGTAAATGCAACGTAATGTCATGTAGATATAATGTAAATAAAATGTAAATACGATGTTAATATGATGTAAATATAATGTAAATATTTCGTGTAAATGTAATGCAAATATAGTGTAAGTACAATGTAAACATAATGTAAATATAGTGTAAATATGATGTGATATAATGTAAATAGAATGTGAATAGACTGTAAATATAATGTAAATATAATGTGAATATAATGTAAATATATAATGTAAATATATAATGTAAATATAATGTAAATATAATGTAAATATAATGTAAATACAATGTAAATATATTGTAAATATACTGTAAAGATAATGTAAATATAATGCAAATATAATGCAATTAAAATATAACATAATGTAATGTAATGTAATGTCACGTAATGTAATGTAATGTATGTGTACGTATGTAGAACCAATGTAAGAATATGTAAGAATATGTAAGAATTTGTAAGAATATAATATATATATGTACGCGAAGGAAATTTAGAAGTCAAACTTCCGACAATATCGACAGATGGAAAAGGAGAGGTGGGAAGAGTCAGAGAAGAGAAGAGAAGAGAAGAGAGGAGAAGAGAAGAGAAGAGAAGAGAAGAGAAGAGAAGAGAAGAAGAGAGAAGATCAGAGAATAAAAAGATTCAGAAGAAAGAAAATGCAGGTGCGGGAAAAGGTAGAAAAGTTGCGATTCACAGCGTTTTTCCAATGATTTGTTGGTCGAAAAGTAGGCTCGCTAAAGCGGCGCGTGCGGAGCCATCTGGCCAGATGAGAAATGAAAAATAGCACGCAGTTGTGGCGCGAAGCACATTTCGAAGTCAAAAAGTAAAAAGCACACCATTCTCGGACCACTCTTGGAAGTTGAGATGTCGAAAGAGTGCACGCCGCTGTGGCGCGAAGCACGTTTCGAAGTCAAAATGTACAAAACACACCATTCTCGGAGCACTTGGGGAAGTTGACATGTCGAAAAAGTGCGCGCGGTTGTGGCCCGAAGCACATTTCGAAGTCAAAATGCGCAAAACATGCCATTCTCGGAGCACTTTTGGAAGTTGACATGCCGAAAAAGTGCAAGCCGTTGTGGCGCGAAGCACATTTTGAAGTCAAAAGTGCAAAAAACTGTGGGGTACGGACCACTTTTGTTTGGACGTTCAGATGTGCTTTCGCATGGCGGATTGTGCACCTGGTCAAAAGTCAGCAAAACGTGAGGGTTTTGTAGCACTTTCAAAAACAAAGGCAGGCGTGGGGCATTTGAAGAGGATCTGCAAAGATGTGTTTCGCGTGGCAGGCGCAGTACAAGAGACACATGAGTTAGATATGTTAGGAGGTCAGGGCGCTGATTTCCTGAGCGGGGTTGCATTTTGGAGCATCGGATCTTCAGGTTTGTTAAGATGATTTTGATTGACAGGTGCAGCACTTTGTATGACCTGGCATCACTTTTTTCGTGGCAGGCGCAGCACTTTAGACAAATGGATACAAATTGAATTAAAAAAACGCAAAAAGTATTGGTACGAAAAAGTATTGGTACGAAAAAGTATTGGTACGAGGCCGTCAGCTCTGCACTCAACTTTCCATTTTTGAAGGAAGTCTCGCAGAATTGCTTCGTTTTTGATGTTGTCAAGCTCGAAAATTGAGGACATCTCGCAAAATCCTTTCGCTTTTGACGTTGTCAAGTTCAAAAATTTGAGGGTGTCTCGCAGGATTGCTGCGTTTTTGATGTTGCCAAGTTCAGAAATTGAAGAAGTCTCGCAGAGTAGCTTCGTTTTCAACTTGCACATAGACAGACAGACAGACAGACAGATAGATAGGTAGATAAATAGATAGGTAGGTAGATACCTACAAGTACAACTACAACTGCAACTACAACTACACAATACTACCACTACAACACAAATACAAATATGCTACACAATACACTAATTACACTACACCACACCAATTACACTATACTACGCTACTTACACTACGCTACACTACACTACACTAGTTACAGTACACTACACTAATTACACAACAATTATTACTACAACTACAACTACTATTACTACTACACAGCTACAGCTACAACTACAACTACGCAACATTACACTACACTACGCTACACTGGTTACATTACACTACGCTACACTGCAGTGGACTACAACTACAACTACATTACACATCACTGCGCTACACTAATTACACTACAATACAACTACAATTACAAGTATATTACACCACACTACACTAATTACACTACGCTACGCTACACTACACTAACCACAACTACAGCTACAACTACAACTACACCACTTTACACTACACTACACTAGACTACACTGCAGCACGCAACACTACAGCACACTACACTACACTACATCTCATTTCACTGCACTCGTTACACCACACCACAACTACAACTGCAACTACAACTACACTACACTAATTACACTACACTACAACTACAACTCCACTACGCTACAACTACAACTACACCTGCACTACAACACACTACATCCAGCAGCTGTGGGTGAGGCGACCACTGCAACCATTGCAAGCACTCCAAAAGGCACAACTCCAACCACTTTTCCGTCCATCAGTGGATTCGCTCTGCCATCCATGCATCACAACAACTCACCTCTCCTATAGCGCCCTATCTTTGGAACTTCCGCCACCACCTTGTGCGGCACTACTGGCAATAGATGTGTGTGTGTGTCTATGTGTGTTCGCATGTATGTGTGTACGTCTGTGTGCAATGATCTTCTAAGGTCAAGAAAGGACGGCATCATCTTGAAGTCGAAGAACTGCCCCATTCGAACTTTGCATGAAAACATTCTGCAGGAATGGCCTTGGATCGCGCCCAAGAACCGACAAAGCCACCCGTCCCAAGACTCAGGACCGCTTCACGATGTATGTAAACACCTGATACGTCCGATGTATCCATCTCCACGTCCAAGTGTAAAATCGCTGGGACCCATGTTCAATCAACAGAAATACAAAGAAAAACCACAAACATCATTCATGCACATACCGAGCATATCGGGCTGGACTGTCTTGGTGATGGCGATCAACACATGTCTCTTCATGGGTTGCAGCCATGAGTCCGTCCCTGATCCATCTCGCATCTTCACATGGAAGGCTGCCGCGATGTTGGCATGGTTTTCCCTGGACACTTCTCTCACAAAAGTGTCCTGAGGCATTCAAAATTCATAGGGGTTCCAGAAGATTTTGACCAAAAAAAGTGCAGCCTCATCGCTTTCACAGTGATCCAAGATGATCCAAGGCTCTCGGTCAACCTCACTATGCAGAAACTGCTGAATTTCCTGACCCCGAAGCTGATCCAGCCTGTGGCAAAAAAGGTCTGTTTTGCACTCTGGTTGCTCATGTGTTGGCGGCTGTGGAAATGATAGACCCCCCAAAAAAAAAACAATCTGAACAATGGAGCTTTGGGCAAACGCTTACTGTATATAACTTTTGTAGGTGGGGGCATGAGCCCTAGTTATCTCCACTAGCACAGCAAGAAATTTCCAAGTGAAAACGCGCAGGAAATTGAGAAAAAAAAACATATCAAACATGAAAACCCAACATATCAGAAAAAAACTTGACAGCTTCGTGGGAAGTACGCCGAAGCTAAGTCAACACAAGTTTAGGATTCAAGGCAAACTTTGGTTTTGTGGAGCACCAGATGTGAATTATGACTCGCGCCTCCCATGCACCAGCCATGCACCCAACCGATGCACATCCTCTAGGATGTTCATGGATTCGTCAAGTTCCACGACTGCATCGCACACCTCTCCAAAAGCAAAAGAAAATTGATTGGAAAACGGGGAGAGAAACCCATAAGACCCAATAAGAGCACTCAAGAGACGGGGCTGGGCAGGAAAATTAGCAAGACCCACCGCGAAAATGAAGCCACGGGCACTGAAGACAGAACTGTGTGGCATGCACTACGCATTGATCTCAGGTCAGCCATCTCCATCTGCAGAGTGGCTTCTGCTTCCTTACTTCGCAATCGCACCAAATACAAACAGAAGGGGAGGGGAAAATGCCTCCAAAGAACTCTGACACCGACCCTGGATAATTCTATTAAAAAAATAAATTAGAAAGGCGGATTTGTTGTTCCATCAAGTTGGAGCTGCCGTAGCCCGACGCAACCACCAGAATGCTGCAATCGTCACGGCTGTGTAGACAGCGTCAAGGGGCCCTTGCACCGGGTGCTTGTACCACACCTGGTCTCAGGAGGGTGGGGCGCAGGCAGCAGCTGCCGGTAGTGAACACTTTGCCCTTTGCCTGGCATTAGAAGCCTGGACACTACACACTCGGACACACGCGGTTTTGCATCAATACTCCAATAAATAGCGTCTATTAAGCCTACCCACACACTTGGATCACTTGGATGCATGACCAGCCGCAAAGCTGGAGATCATGGCACTCCAGAAAGTGACGGAGAAAATGTCAATGGCCAAGGGCAAGAATGCGAAACGGAACAAGCACGCCAGGAACTGAATAACATCTCGGTCATCGGAGACTGTGCTCCAAGGCATGACATGAACTGCCAGCGTCATCATGCCTTAGTGGTGCAGGCCAACCGATAATACCGATGTCATGAAAACTAATGCCCAACCCGTTTGAAAATTAAATCAAATGAATGCGCTCTTCGAAACTACTTTGGGAACCATGCATCTCAGCAAAACATGGCGGAAGGATCAAAAAAATAGTAGGGATCAAAACAATACTTTACTTCGAGCGATCCCCGCCGTGACATTATTTTGCCATAGTTTCCGACATCTCATCTGGAAGTATATATGGCATGTATTTTCTGACATTCTATTCTGGCAGTCTATCTGACATTTTGTTCTAACGTTCTTTTTGGCATCTCTTCTCGCATTTTATGTGGCATTCTATGACACTCTATTCCTTGGCATTCTATCTGACATATATTCCGCCCTCCTTTCTGGCATATACTCTGACATACTCTCTGCCATTCTTTCTGGCATTCTATCTGGCACTTATTCTGACATTCTATCCGCAATTCTATCTGGCATATCTTCCGACAGTTTTCTGGCTTCTATCTGGCATCTATTCTGATATTCTATATGGCAGTCTATCTGGCATTCTCTCTGGCAATCTCTCTGGCGATCTCTCTGGCATGTGTTCGGGCCCAGCGCCACGCCACAGCCTCTGAGCTCGCGATGTGTCACTGGGCCCAGGGCCGCTCCACAGCCTCCTGAGCTCGGGACGTGGACGCCACAGCCTCGCGACATCGCAAAATGCCCAGTGAGATCTGGCGCTCGCAGTTGAGGTCCGGCAGTGCCCACTGAGCTCCGGCGCTCGCAGTGGAGCCGGGTTGCGGAGGAGGAGGAGGAGGAGGAGGAAGGAAAGTGACTCTGATAAAATCTAGAGGCCCTCACCTGGCAGGCGGGGAAATAACCTAAGGGATCACATAATTAAGCATCAAAAAAAATAAAAGGAAGCTAAATGTGGAGAGGGGGGAGGTTGTGCCATTCGTACGCTGGATCCCAAAAAAAAAACTAGACGACGGATGGCCCGAGAGCGTAGAGGAGCATAGTGAGAGGTATATGTATGAAGATGTAATAATTAGCATGAAACATAAATATAAAAATATACGATGATGCATAAAATGAGGAGACATGGTGCAGACATGTTGTAAAAGGTAGGTACATATGAAGAAATTAAAGGAGAAAGAAAAGAAAGATGAAACGGAGGAGACACAGGAAGAAGAATTGAGACATACATTTTTACATACAATCATGCTCATACATACAAACATGCCTCACACACAACAGTGATTTTACACACAGATTCTTTACCACACCAACACTTTTACACGCAATCGTTTTTACGCACAAAAACTGTTACACACAAACACGTTTACACACACACTTTTACACAAACGCTTTTACGCAGAGACTCTTTTACACACAAACACTTTTATACACACAAACACGTTTACACGCAAACCCTTTTACACACAAACTCTTTTACACACAAACACTTTTGCACACAACACTTTTACACAGAAGCACTTTACACACAGACGCTTTTACACACAGTCCCTTTCACACACAAACTCTTTTACACACAATCGCCTTTACACACCAGAATGTTTACACACAAACGCTTGTACACAGAAACACTTCTACACACAAACGCTTTTACACACTAACGCCTCTACAAACACGTTTACACGCAAACGCTTTTACACATAAACTCGTTCACACACAAACACTTTTACGCGCAATTCTTTTACACACAAACACTTTTACACACAGACGCTTTTACACACAGACTTTTTTACACACAAACACTTTTACACACAACCCTTTTACACAGAAACACTTTTACACACAAACGCTTTTACACACAGTCCCTTTCACACACAAACTCTTTTACACACAATCGTTTTTACACACCAGAATGTTTACACACAAACGCTTGTACACAGAAACACTTCTACACACAAACGCTTTTACACACGCCTCTACAAACACGTTTACACGCAAACGCTTTTACACACAAACTCTTTTACACACAAACACTTTCACACACAATCCTTTTACACACAAAGGCTTTTACACACAAACCCTTTCGCACACACCGACTTCTACACTCGAACCTCGTTTCGTGCGAAAGTGTTGCTGCGGTAAAATCGCAATTTTACCGCAGTTTTTGACACTCGAACCTCATTTCGTGCCACAGTGTTGCCGCGGACACTGTAAAATCGCAATTTGACACTCGAACCTCATTTCGTGCGAAAGGGTGGCCATTTCGTGGCGCCTCGTCGGCACTGCCTGCGGCTTCAAGAGAGAAAAGAAAAAGAAGGAGAGAGACCGTGACAGAGGGCAAGAGACACAGAGAGAGAGAGAGAGACAGAGAGACAGAGAGACAGAGAGACAGAGAGACAGAGAGACAGAGAGACAGAGAGACAGAGAGACAGAGAGACAGAGAGAGACAGAGGAAGAGAGACAGAGAAAGAGAGAGAGAGAGAAGATCTGAAGATGTGAAGATGTGAAGATGTGAAGATGTGAAGATGTGAAGATGACAAGATGTGAGGATGAGAAGATGTGATGAAGATGTGATGAAGATGTGATGAAGATGTGAACATATGAAGATGTATAGCAGACCTCCACTTGTGGAAGAATCCTTCGCTCAGACGCTCTCGGGAAAAAAGTTACATAGGGATCAATTCTTTCGTGCTGCATTTTGGAGCAAAAATGTGTAATTTGAAGAACCTGGGGGACTTTTCCTTGCTGCAAGGTCCTTGCTATTTACTGCATATGTCATTTGCTGCGTTTTGGAGGTGCACTGCTCCGCGATTTTCCAAGGTGTTCATCGATTTCTCGCTGGTTTTCATTGTTTTTTCCGTGGTTTTCACCGTTGTTTCCACGGTTTGCATCGATTTCTCTCATATAATATATGATTATCAATCGTTCCATGTTTTTTCTGATGGTTTTTAGGCCTTTTTCATGGCTTCATCGATGTTTGTTATTTTACCCCAGGATTTTTCACAATTCTCCATGGTTTGCATCGCAGTTTTCAATGGTGTTCTTCGATTTATGGCTGGCTTTCATCAATGTCTTGATCGTTTGCATCGTGTTTGCAAATGCGTTTGCGAGTAAAGTATATAGTGTGTTTACAAGTGTGCGGCCTACGATTTGATATATGTGGTTCATCCTGGGTTTTCACCTTCCTTCCTTCCTTGATTCCTTCCCTCCCTCCCTCCCTGCCTCCCTGCCTGCCTGCCTTCCTTCCTTCCTTCCTGCCTTCCTTCCTTCATTATTTTTTCATTGATCCCTATTTTTTTGATCCCTAATGTGTTTTTTTGATCCCCATTATTTTTGTCGCTGCCTACGCCGCAAAACATCCCAACTAGCTGAGACATTGACATTGCTACAAAGCAAACAAGATACCCACTGCGACAAATTGGTTCTCCGCTTAGACACTTCCAACTTTGCAATACTTTGGGAGTCAGTTGGGTCAAGCCATCGTCGATACAGCCTCTGGCCGTTCGGTAAACTATTAAATGATATTGGTATTAAGTGCACCCACTCCAGCCTGATATTACAGGAGATGAAGGGTAATCCTGGCATGATGTCAGTCCAAGGTACACACATGGTATGGTATCCTTATTAGGCATCGGCAGCAAGGATCCTCACCAAGGAGGTATATGAGCACAAAACCCAACCAAATAGCAGCGATTCCCAGATGATGCTGGAGGTTGAAGCCTCAGTCACTGCTTGTGACGAGTGCCCGTCCCTGAGTGATGCCGACTGTAGATCTAAATGACAACTATCTCCTCTCGTCCGTGTGTAGTTTCATTTGCCGACCCGTTGTCTGTCTGCATTAGTCTTCCCCTGTTTTTTGGCTACGCTGACCCGAGATTGAATGTTTCTGGCAAGAAACTGATCACAGGATCCGCTGGCAAGATCGCAGCAAGAAAGTAGGCGACCATCACTGCGCCCAAAGCAAAGCAACTAAACAGAATGCCTGCACTGCGGACATCTGCTTCCAAAAAAAAGTGTTGCAAGGACACCAGGTAGAACCAGTAACATCTATATATATATATATTAGCTAAACTCAAAAACTCGCTGCCGTGGATATGTTGAAAACCGCACGAGGGGTTAGCGGGGGGGCGAACGTAGGGGCGAACATGCGGGCGAACGGGTGGACGAACGTCGCCCGCACGAGCGAGCGGGGGGGGCGAGCTGGGGGGCGAGCGGACGGGCGAACAATTCGACTAGTCTTGTTTTGCCTGGTGATAATTAGTACAGTCAACCTGTGCCGAAATTATTGTACACCTACTATACAACCCAAGAATAAGGTACAAAGTTGTTGGTATTCGAAACCCGTGCAATTTTGAGGGCGGGCCCACCCCCTTGAGGGCGCATGAAGGGGTCGCACGAAGGGGTCGCACATACGCATGTACGCACGTACGTACGCATGCACGCACGCACGTTCATGTGCATGTACGCACGCACGTTCACATGCATGTTCAGAAATAAGGTTACCTTTAAGGTTACCTTTTATATAAAAGGTAACCTTATTTCTGTACGACCCTAAGCCTCCTAAAGCATATTTAGTATTAGGAGGTCACTTTTCAAAGGTAACCTTATTTCTGAACATGGGTCTGAACATGGGCTTGAACATGGGTCTGAACATGGTACCTACGTACGTTTATACGTCCGAACGTACGTGCGTACGTCTGTGCGTACGTGTGTGCATGTGTGTGTGTGTGTGCGTGCACGTACGGCGTACGGCGTATGTACGTGCGTACATTCACCCACGTTCGCCCCCACGTTCGCCCCCCCATTCGTCCCCCCGTTCGCACGTTCGCACCCCTGCCGTACCCTCGTTCAGATGGCCGTACGCCCCCCCACGTTCAATACGTCTAAATAACTTCAAAAACAGGCCGCAGCGACCTTTTGGGTTTAGCTAATATATATATATATAAAATAAATAATGTAACTTCAAAAGACCAAGGCGTGAATTGCACTGGTCTTGGCGAATCAAGCATCAGCATTGGCAATAATAACTCCAAAGGTCACACCAAGGAGGGCAAAAAGGACCAAAAAAGCAGTGCCTGCCCGCACTCTTTGGATCTGCTTCTCCTGGAGCTTGGCGCGCCTTTTGTTTTGCTCACCCCAAAGCGACGTGATGCCACAACCAGGGTGGAGACACCTGCCAGGCTCAGGCAGCTCAGATTGACCCACAGAACATCACAGAGCAGAAGCAAAGCCGAGTAATCTTAGTGACACTGATGGAGGATCTATCCTATCAACAGTAGGCCGTCGTAGATGGTCCAGATGGCGTCGTAGATGGTCTTAGTTTGGCTCCAATTTGCTCAGCATCCCGTGCCTTTTGGCCAGGCCACGGCACCGCATCCGTAAATGAGACCAGCCGCCCAAACTTTTCACGAAGACATGACAGCTGTAGACCCAAATGATAGCGATGAGAAACGCCTCAGTTTACCAAAGCTAGATTGGTAGACCTGGTAGCAATTCCAAAACTTGCCACAATCCTCACCCCTGCTTCACCTTGGCATAACATGACAGCAACGCAGCTCAAGAGCGAATCTACTTGAGCCGAAGAAGCGACTATCATCAGTTCATAGGTTTTCGGGGCACTGGACTCACCTTCGGTGTCCCAGCGCCCATCAGGAGAGCCTTTCAGCTGGGATGAGCATGAGCCAAGGTTGCTTGCCTTTGGCATCTGTTGAAAGGTGGATAAAGGATAATGAAGGTGAATATGAAATGATGGTGCAAATGACGGTTTTCGGTGGGGGCTCAAATTGAGCCCTGATAGATCCGGATATATAGTCCAAACTATGGTTGCCCTGTCTGTTCACAACTGTTGGCACAATAAAATCAATAGGAAAAAACATGAAGATTGTGGCTGCATCCGGGCAAATTACCTCGAGCAGCCTTGGAACAGCTCTTGCTCACACGATGCTCACACGCAAGTGATCTTCCCGCCTGGTATGCTATCCATTCCGAACTACGATTGCATTTCTCGATGTTCTGAATTGAGCCGCATTGCTGCAGGTCACACGCATGCGACAAGAAATGTTTTGGCAACTGTTGAATCCATTTGAATCCCTCTTTACGAATGGAAAACATTCCCGGCAGCAGTTCTGTCCAGTGTTTGATTAAGTGTGCGCCTTTGCATCAGCAGAATTGTCCTGTTCTTGTTCTTGCATCCTCTCCTCTCCAAAGCCAAGAAAACCATATCCCAGGCCCATCCGCCTTCACCAGGGGCTTCATGCTGGCAGCTGCCGCTGGATCTGGATATCTCCAGTCATGTGGTGTTGATGCCATCATGTACCTCCATAGCTGCAAAGGCTGAAGCCTTTGCAAAACACACCTCTTGGCAGAGTGTTCTTTTTAATTCTTCTCCAAGCCACTCAGGTTTGTAGATTTTGGCCCATCTTCTGAGGTATTCCTGCACACCCAGTCACAGTGTGTGGTCCACGCCATGAATGGAGCTGACTTCCTCTCAGCTTGCCCTGAACGCATGTGAATGCAGAGATTCGCATCAGCGCCTTGGCACCATCCAGATTTTCTTCCAGCCCTTCCTTCTTCAGTGCTGCGCTAATAGAGAACCAATCACCCTTCAAATAGTTGTCAATCCTTAAGGCTGTACCTGAGATTCATACTTACTAGAGTTTTTGGAAGCACATTTGCATGGAGTTGAATTTGTCCAATTACACTGTGCCAATTGCTAGTGTCCATTACATTGGACTGAAACATTACTGCGCTGCACCAAACCCAAGGACTTCACACAATATAGATCTCTGCTTGACAACCTACCAATAAGTTGTAGGCGCAATGGGGCCGCAAAAGAAACCTGACCAAGCAAAAACCGTTTTGGAGTAGGCATTATTAAGAAAACAAACGAAAGCAGATTGTCTCCTCTCACTGTCCAGGGTCAAACGATGCAAGGACCGCTGAGAGCAAAATGGAAAACAGCAGCGTGGTGAAGACCAAACCAGCTCAGAGTACAACTCCCTTAGTTTCCGAGTTGCGCAATCGGCTTGTGACAGGCTTTGCCTCAGGCTGCCAATGTTTGGCCTCCTCCTTGCCAGGTTGTGAGCAGCAACCGCGACAGCTGATCCATCAGTGTCAGTTGTTTCTACATGTCCACCCCCAGGTTGCCCAGCAGCTACGTCCTCCACGTATGGAATGTTGGTCATAACCGCATAGCGCACTTTGGCGAGGCGAAAGATTCTCTCCACATGCTCTTCCTCTCCCACCCACTGGCATCTCGGCCCCGGTCCGCCCGGTCCCATGTAAGAAAAAAACTACTTGGATGCGTGGGCAAATCCTGAAACCCTCACTGACCCCTTTCCTCCAAAATTCAATGTGGAACCCAAAAAAAAAACACCGATCTAGGGTTTCAAAAGGGTTGTTTAATACTAGGGACCCCACTATCGACGTGTAAAGTAAAATATGCCCCCTGGGCAACCAATCTGCACCAAACTATATTCATTTGTTCTCAATTTTGACAACATGTTGTGCCCAAATGTGTGAGCGCAACTTCCAGGTTAGGTATCCCGACGGTACCCGAATGGTGCACCGTGTCAACCACAGTTTTCTCAAAACCATGTTCGGCTCCCCCAAGTGTTTGTAACGAAATCTTCGCGGGTCCAGCGGCTGCTTTTGGAACCACGCGCGGATACCTGTTAAGTCTCTCTCTGCCAGCAGTTTTTCCAAGCCCAGCCTGCGATGGTGTGTGCTTTTGTGGAATACAAACTACCCTCCGGTAATTTAACATAGCTATTGAAAACGGCCATTTATAGTTGATTTTCCCATTAAACATTGTGATTTTCTATAGTTATGTTAGTTTACCAGAGGGTACCCGCCAATGCGGAGGTACACCGCCAAGAATCGAATTGGATGGGTTGTATATACATCGTATATTGTCATTAGATAATGGAAAAAAAACGAAGGGCATTGCCGTTGCCATAGGCAAAAGAAAAAAAGCAGAAACATAAGCAGGGCAGTATGCCAAACCAATTTGAAAAAACCATATCCCTACCAATTCAAGCTGCAATCAGCAAGAAAGACCTTCTCCGTCCACGGAGGCGCCCAGCCTGTGCAGGGTTGTGACAACCCCTTGGCAAGCCTCTGAGATCGGGGAGCGCTCCACGAAAAGGCCTTTCCAAACCTGGGCCAAGGACGCATGCAAGAATATGTACTGTATGCATGAATAAATGAATAAATAAATAAATGAATAAATAATAAATAAATAAAGAAATAAAGAAATAAAGAAATAAAAATAGATCAATCAACCAGTCAATCAATCAATCAATCAATCACTCAATCAATCAATCGGTCAATCACGCCAGCATGGCATAGACCCCAACTAGCAAAAAAAATGGTGGCAACCAAGCGCTCGCCTGTTTTGTTACGGCATACATGTAATCGCCATCAAGGCCCAACGCCCACACTGCCATAGACATGTCGCAGCCACCCCCTGACACCAGTACCCAAGTTTCATAGCGCACACCGCACTCTGACAGCAGTACCCTGTAGCAGCACCCAAGTTCCTAAGATGCAGACAGCTCTTAGACAGTAGCACCCTGCACCCGGCACCCAGCAGCGGCACCGGCAAGCCAGCTCCACACAGCGCGCACGCCACTCTAACAGCACAGCGGCACCCTGCAGCGGCACCAGCAAGCCAGTTCCAGAGCGCACACGCGCTCTGACAGCAGCACCCTGCAGTGGCACCCTGCAGCAGCACAGGCCAGCTCCAAAGCGCACACGCTGCTCTGACAGTACCCTGAAGCAACACCCTGCAACGGCACCCTGCAGCGGCACCAGCTCCAAAACAGCAACACCTTGAAGCAGCATCCTCCAGCGGCACCAGCAGGCCACCTCCAAAGCCACTCTAACAGCAGCACCCTCAACCGTGCAGCGGCACCAGCAGACCAAGCTCGAAAGCGCACACGCCACTCTAACAGCAGCACCTTCAAGCAGCACCCTGCAGCGGCACCCTGCAGCGGCACCAACATGCCCGCTCCAAAACGCACATATCCAACCTATCCTATATTTTAAGTAAGAACACGTTCTGTTCGCTATTTGGTGAATAACTAAATTTAAAGATAAATAAGAAATTAAATAAATACATACATCTCAAAAATATAAAATAAAGAAAGGAAGAAATAATAAACAAATAAATTTCTTTTCGCCAGCATGGGCCCCAGATAGCAAAAGATATTGAAAGCGCTCGCCTTTTTGTTGCTACTGCAGACATGAAATCTCCATCACTGACAGCAGCACCTTGAAGAAGCATTCTGCAGCGGCACCCAGCAGCGACACCCAACATCACCCTGCACCAGCACCGGCAACCCAGCTCCACAGCGCACGCACCGCGCTAACAGCAGCCCCCTGAAATAGCACCCTGCAGCGGCAATAGCACGCCAGCTCCAAAGCGCACACAGCACTCTGACAGGAGCACCCAGCAGCGGCACCATGCAGCGGCACCAACATGCCAGCTCCAAAGCGCACAGCGGCGCCGGCACTCTGACAGCAGCACCCTGCAGTAGCACCCTCCACGCTACCTCCAAAGCGCACACACCACGCCAACAGCAGCACCCTGCTGGAGCAGCACCCTGCAGCCGCACCTTGCACGCACCAGCGCTCCAAAGCCCACACACGACTTTGATAGCAGCACCCGCAAGCAGCACCCTGCAGCGGCACCAGCACGCCCGCTCCAAGAAAGCGCACGCAGCACCCCAACCAACACCCTGCAGCAGCACACCCTGCAGTGGCACCAGCATGCCCCCTCCAAAGCGCAGACACCACTCTGACAGCAGCATCCCCAAGCAGGAGCCGGCAGCGGCACCAACATGCCCGCTCCAAAACGCAGACATGCAACTCGTCCTATACTTGAAGTAAGAACCTCAAAACCTCAATGGCTTCGCTATCTGGGGAATGAAAAAAAAATAAATCGGTAACTAAAAAAGTAAACAAACAAAGAAAGAAAGAAACAAACAAACTAACTAACTAACTAAACAAAACAAAAAACAAAAAACAACAACAAAACAAACAAACCAACAAAACAAACAAACCAACCAAACAAACAAACCAACCAACCAACCAAACCAACCAACCAACCAAACAAAACAAACAAAACAAACCAAACAAACAAAACAAATTAAACAAACAAAGCAAACAAAACAAACAAAACAAACAAAACAAACAAAACATAACAAAACAAACAAAACAAACAAACCAAACAAACCAAACAAACCAAACAAAACAAACCAAACAAAACAAAACAAACAAAACAAACAAACCAAACAAACAAAAACAAACAAAAACATACAAAAACATACAAAAACATACAAAACAAACAAAACAAACAACAAACAAAACAAACAAAACAGACAGACAGACAAATAAATAAATAAATAAATAAAAACGCGTACAAAAACTGAGGAAAAAAGCACGGATCCAGAAATACAAAAACAGGCCTGGAAGCAAATATGAGCACAGCAAGTTGAAATTTCTTTGGCTCACAAAGAATCACGCAAACTATGCCGGTTGCAAAGGAGGCACCAAAGCTGCTTGTTCCGACTTGCTCTTGGCAAAGAACTTCTCGTGAGTTAGGTCTGCAGGTGCCACCATAAAATATTCCGACCTCCATAGAAGTCATGAAATCTGCAGCAAAGACGTAATAAGATGAATTCCAACAAAACGTTGGTACCTAGGTTTGGAACCAAAGATTTGATGTCCAGTTGCAGGCCAGCGGCACTAAATAATGGTAAGTGAGCAATTCATCAATGCCCCAAAGCATCAAATTCCCGTGAGTCGGAGGCCTCGCAGCTCTGCTGGATTGGAAGCCCGGCAGCAAAGCAGAAAGTGGCTTTGGAAAACACATATTGACGGATCGCTGCATGTTTATAGTTAAAGGCTTGGAGCTGTTTCTGACCATCAGATGGTATCATCTACGTTCACATGGCTTCAAAAACTTTCTTGGCCCGGAGGGCTCATGCTCGCATGCCAATGCTGTTGAGCAGCAGCAAATGGGTGTGCACATCGATCACTTCAACATCGCGAACTTCATCATGAATGGCTTGAGACACTGTTTCTGGAGTAAGGATTGTTTTGCCATTTTGCTCCTGGCGAGTTGAAATCGTCACCGAAACATTTTCCCAGATTTTTCTGTAACGAGGACAGGGTGCCATTGTAACATGCATATGTATAAAATATGTATATATATATATATAATATAATGAGTGCTTTAGTCCCAACAATTTCAGTCAAAATGCTTGACATCTTTACAGATTGGCAACATGTGATTCCTCATGCTGGACACCATACGACTAAGTGTTTTCAGAACTCTTCTGCACAAAGAGCCTGCCGCATTCCATCCGAAAACATCACTAACGTAACAAAGCTAAGGATCCATGTCGTCACCGACCGGCACCAGTGCTCACCCTATCAGAGCCACAATAGCGCCAGATATATTTCGATTCTTGGGGCGGCAGAAGTACGCTGCCCACTTGCTCTCTGAGGCACCACGCCCAAAGACAATAACGACAAGTTCTCTCCATCGATGGCCTTATATGGCCACCGCAAAATGCCATTGTCATCACAAAATCTCTGCAAGCATTGTCATGATGCGCTGAGCAGCATTGATCTCATCCAACCCAATGGTGTTCAACGCGTTGATCGCCGCACCCTGGTACAAACGGCTGGCAATTCGAGGGGTCATGGAATGGGAAAAATTGTGGCAACAATAATAACCCGTGCGTTTTGATAGCCTCGCTCCCGGAATTCATAATTTTAGCCAACATATTCCATGGCGCAAATCTTGGCGACTTGTGGCCATCGCAGGGGGCTCTTCTCGAGACATTGTGCTGTGAAGGATGATGTGTGTGGTTGCAAGTTGGATTCAGAAAAACAATGGACGGCTGCGAACAACACAGGGTGTTGTAACTCTTTAAATCTAAAAATTGCGTTTCGGGCCCCCGGTTTTTCTGTGCTGCACTTCAAAAAGCCATGCGGCAATGGAGGGAAAGAGTGGAACAACATGGAATCGATTTGAAGGATGGCATGCCATGGACGTGAGATTTGGTAATGATATATTTTTGTTTGCAAAGAACTCGGGAATGTCAATTTGTTTTTTTGTTTCTTGGACACGCTGGTAAACACGGACAAGGAAATTTACCCAATGGTGAATCACCGAAACTTTCGTTTTCTAGAAAAAATTGTCCATCAACACAGTTCCACATCATTGAAAGCGTGGACCACATGCCCTTGATAAAGGACAGACGGTCCTGTGTCAATGTTCGTCTCACTTCAGAGGGGTTCGCAGATTTCCGTGAAAAAGATTCGAGGCGACTTGATGGTCAGTGCGCCAATCGCTGCCCCAGAATGTAAGCAAACCAATGAGCAAAGATGTGGCGAACCGGGACATACATGTCGAGATGCTGAATGACAAGGCCGATTCAATTTGACGTCTTGTTCCCCGTCGTGACATGGAGCTTGAAGACCTGGTTGCTTGCATTTTTGCAGGTAGCAATTTTGCAAACATATATGGCACGAAGTCTCAACGTGGCTATGTTGTCTCCTTCTGTTTCCTGAGCATTCGAAGCGTTTCTCCAGCCAATTCCTTTTTTTCATTTTTGAAACTTACTTTGATCATGCAGTGAAGCGAGTTTGCCGGAGTACACTTGCTGCAGCAACGGGTAGGGTTTTCACTTGTGTGGGGGCTGGCGAATATGTCCGGGCCTTGATGCTGGAACTCTAGCACCGTGATGCGACTTTCGATCCTTTGGGACGTGAGTATGTGAAAAAAAAAATCACGAAAGATTTGGAAAACGCCTTGAACAAACACGAAGGCCAACCGAGTGACAAGGAGGTTCGCATTCTGGTAGCACAAACTCGTTAGATGATTGGTGACAGCAACGATGATGATGATGATGATGATGCATGGTGTTTGCAACATATAATATGGTGCGACACAAGCCGGCACTTCGCTGATGTGCTCACGCAAACTGGAAGGGAACCGTTGCTCAGCGCACTAAAGACTGCGGCACCGTGAGCCGAATGATTCAGCATGTCCAAATGCAATTTTCTATTTGAGAACCATTTAGGTCAACACGAACAGCACAAGTTTGGTAGATCAACCCACTAAATATGTTTTATTTGAAACGGGTGTGTCATGAGCATTTGGAGTTGGTATATAAACAATGTTTTCGGTTCGAGACAGTTGTTTCCGACCCCCCATGGATTCTCAAACATTTTTTCTAATTGAAAAAAATTATCACCCTATCCCGTTTGGAAAGTTAAGGGTTGGCGTAAGCAAACAACATGGTGTGGGCGCCTGTGGGAGCACACGCGCGCGTTGCACTCTTTTGCACAGTTGTCTCTGTGGTTTTTTTGGGGGGGAGGGGGGAGGGGATGTTTTGGGGGTGGCGTTGTTTTTTTGGGGTGGGTTTTGGGGAGGGTTGGTTTTGATGGAGGTGCTAATAACGTTCTTGGCTGGCCGTCTTACACGATATGCTCTTGGACTTGTTGCTATGCTACCAGCTCTCTCTCGCACTGTACCTTGCCAGACGTTTTGGCCTTCTTCTTGTAAGTTGTAAGGCGCTCTTGATGCCAGGCTTTGATTTTTTCCTCCTAACTTGTAAGGCGTTTGTGATGCTACCCGTTGAATTTTTTTTGTAATTTGTAAGACGTTTTTTCCCCTTCTTAACTACTTCTCCTAACTTGTAACATGTAAGACGCTCTTGATTTACGTTTTGAGTTTCTTCTTGTGAATTGCAGGACGCTCTTGATGCTACGCTCTTGATTTCTTCTCCTAACTTGTAAGGCCCTCGTGAATTTTGTGTGATCCAAGCATCTGGTGGAGCGAGGGGAGATTCTGCACGTTCTCACTGTGGTTCCATCCAATTCGACATGTTTTTCCAAACGCATCGTCTCATTCAAACATTGCCCAGCTTCGCGTTCCAATTCCAGGAGAGGTTGCAAGGCTCTGCTCCCCGGTTCCCAGGTGGATCCAATAGCTTTACCCACTGTGCAAGCACTTGGCGGTGGTGTTTTGGCATTGGACGCTGTGTATTGCAAGATAGCCGCATCCAGTTTTTGCAGCGACAGAGGCGCGTGCCGATTGGCAGGCAGCCATCCCGCGCTACGCAAGAGGTTGGTCTTGTAACGGCAGGTCACTTCTTTGCATTGTTTCACCACACGTAAGTTTTTGTAGAAGAAAAATTGGCCCAAATTTGAATCACATCGGAGACATGCTTGGACATGTTCCAGGTACCCAGTTTTCACCTATGCACGGGCTGCAGCAAGTTGGCTCTCCGGTGTTTCTGCAAGCCCTGGTCTTTTACGTCGCTTTTCATTGCGTCTTTTTTTGGCAACCCCTGCATGCCGAAGGCCAGGGTATGATTGAGTGGCCCTTTTTTGGAACTTTCCCCAAACATATTTTCCCAGTCTGGGAGGTTTCCGTCCTTTCTGCGGATGTTTCAAGATGCCTCTTCGGGAAGTAATTTGCTTGACTAAACTCGGTCGGGACAGCGTAGATAATATCAGGGTTACTGGGTTCAACAACCAGACCAAATAGAGGGGAAACAAATTAAAATTTGGCGTTAGAAACACGCAAGGAACAAGCGGCACTTTTCGCACCAGGCTGTGAACATAACTTCAGATTGTGTGATACACATCCACACAGCGAGCACGCCGTTGACTGTCGTTCAATTTTTTGTTGACAAAGACATGTTGTTTTTAACTGTGAACAAACCTCTTGCTTCCATATGTTAAAACCGTTTGCATGTGCATGTCTGTCAACCGGGTGTTAATTAAGTCTTCATTCAACCAGTTGCCCATATCAGTTCTACACACATGTTGCTTTCCTTGTAAGTAAATCAAGTTATACCGTGTGGGTTCAGCAGTCCGCAACTGATTTTTGACATCTCAGTTCTTCAGTCGTCCAACCCTGCCCGCAGCAAGCGGGCCCTCAAAAAGTGAAACTGAGTGCGATTGAAGCGAAGCTAAGTGGGAGTTTCCTGGGCACTGACCGTGCTATAGAACAAACAACCGGGTTTATTCCGTTCATCTCGTTTCCAGGACCGGCTGCAGACCAAGGCAACTTGTCCTGCTTTGACGCTGCCAGGACCCCATATATGCGGTCTCAGGGCTGTTCCGTGATGCGGACACGCTCCGAACTGGAGGAAGCTCCTTCCCGTGCAGCAACTTGAGAAGAAGCAGTCGCTGCCACATCTCTGCACTTTGGACTTGGTATGCGAGGTTCCGACCGCGCAAGTAAATCTGCCAACCTGTAACCCATTGCACGTCATGTGGAAACAGCTAAGGGCAGCAATTCATGCCGGAAAAATGGCATGGCCCCTGTGCAGCAAGATGACATGCACAAATCAAGGCTGTTTCAGCATCAGGGCAGAAAAACGCTGCCTCCGTTGTATGGTAGCGGAGCCCCCTGTGATCCGACGGGGCCAAGGTGAGGGGGCTCCAGCTTTGAAGCCATACGCCTAGCAATTTTCAGGAGTTCTTTGGAACTTGCTTTATATCGTTGTAGCTGAGGAGACAATCGGGTTTGGCGCTATAACCATGTGATTGTGATGGTGGAGGCTATCGGCCTTAGCGCCATAACCTTGAAATGGAGAACACCCTCGGACTCTGGTTGCAACGTTGTCTACATCGTCATCGAGCTCTACTTTCTTGAGGAGCGAGGAGTGAGAAGAGAGAAAGGCGAGGAGAAAGAGGAACTGAGAAATGCCAGGAGAGATCCCGCACCGACACCTTGTAGGGTGACACTCAGGAAGTTTCCCACTGTTGCCTGTGAGGGACGGCATCCAACATGGAGCAGTTCCTGACTGAGATGCATGGCTTTGGAGCTGCGACGACGGAGGCGCTCAATGCGTTGAGAACTGGAAGGAGAAGAATCAATGGCCAGGAGTTCATTGATGCAAAGACGTTGCAACGACCTGAGGTGTGGAAGCTGAGGGACCACGAGGAAAAAATGAGTGGATGGCCTGAATGGTCATTCTTGTTTAAAGCCTTCATGGTGATGCTCGACGGCGACTGCGAGCACGACTTGGAGGTGGTCGGGAGAGACCTAGAGAATGAGAGAAGGATGGAGGACTACTTGGGTGCAGAAAAGGCAAGGACAAAAACGCTCTACAGCTATTTGGTGTCCTACACCAAAGGGAGGCCTTTGAGAATAGTCAAAGCAGTAGTTGGCAACGACAGCTTCAGAGCGTGGCAGTACCTGCGCAGAGAGCCAGACGAGGCAGAGGACACTGTAGTTCCCAGCGTTTGAAAAAGGGAAGAGGCTGGAAGGACTACTTGCCTTGGACAACCTCATGGAGGACTATGAGCAGATGAGCCCGGACAAGTTGAACAACGAGTTGAAAGTGGCGACTTTGCTTCGATGCTGCCCTCAAATTCTCAGACCGCACTTGGAGCTCACCATGGGCAAGAACACGACGTACCAGGGCATACGTGGTGCCATGACAACATACGAGCAAACGACCTCGAGCTGGACAACAACGAAGGTTCTCAAACAGATGCAGGTATACAACAACAGCGTGAAGGATGACCCTGTGGAGGTTGACAGAATTGAGAAGTGGAAAGGAAAGGGATCTAAAGGAAATGCCAATGGAAAGCGCAAAGAACCCAAAGGAGGCAAGAAGGGCAAAAGAAAGGCTAAGACTAAGAATGGGCAATCCGCGTGGGGCAAAGGCAAAGGCAAAGGAGACCAGAGGAGTGGGAAAGGCCCACGGAAATGGCAAACGCAAGCAAACAAGAGAATGCCACAACTGTGGCAGAGATGGCCATCATAGCTAGGGACTGTACCAACGACAAAAAGGTCATAATGGTTGAGGAGCTACGTGAGGAGACCTCATCGCCTACCTTGCAAATGATGTAATGATCAAGACTAGTAACGGGCATGGGTTTCTAGGAGGCGTCGAAAGGTGAAGACAGCATGTTCAAAGTTAAATACAACAAAAAAACCAAAAAAAAAAAACAATCCAGCAGGAAACGGGCCACACCCACCTGCTCTCCTGTGAAATGGCTGTTGGCATTCCAAGGTAACGAGCTTCGACATGCAAAGTTTCCTTTTTGCACTTCCCTGCCCAGTTCTAACTGGTACAACAGCGCAAGGTAACTCCCGAGAGCTTCTTTCAGCAGGTTTTAGCGTTTAAGAAAAAACACTGCTCACCTTCAACGGCCTATCCAAGCTAGCCATGGCCCTTCTGCTGCGTTTTCGTACCTCGCCAGCGGGCGACCATGTCAATTTGGAAATCATTTTGTCTACGGGAAAACATGTTGAAATTGACATGTTTCATTTCAAAAAAAATAACACCTTTAGACAATAACATATACACATGCCAATGTTGCTAGTCTCAAGAAAAAGTTCGGAACGTACCATCAAGAGCGTCTTAAAAGTTACAAGAAAAATTTCAGAGCGTAGCATCACAGAGCGCCTCAACACTTTATTCTTCATGTCCGGATCTTGGGAGCTTCTCAAAGAGGGCCAACAAGATGAAAATATGTCCGTGTCCCTGGCAGCCCACCTCCCCATACGGAAAGTGTCGTCAAAAATCGTGTCGAGAAAAATCACTACTTCCAATATGTTGTCTTGTTTTCAAGCCGCAAACCATATGCTACATTGATGGTGCCATGGGATGGAAGAAAGCCAGCAAATCTTCGCCCCGGAAAAAGTTGCTATGGGTGGTCGGGGTTTCCGGACCACCCAGGAGGTGCCCGGGCGCCTGCCGATTTTTTTTAAGGAGGTGTCCTTCCCCTGTAGGGATACCCTTCCTCCGTCCGCGCACAATGTATATGTATATACACACACACACATATATATATATATATATACATTTTGTTGTTTTGTTCCGCGGGCGGTTTGTGAATTGACGGGTGATGAACGCGTGGGTTACCGCAAAAAAAAAAAGGAAAGGTCCACCAACGCATGCAAACACGCTATTCATAGCGCTCGTGACGGGTAACGCGCGCGCCATCCTTACCCCATCGCGCTGGACGCGCCAGTCTGCTCAACATCGCAGCGGATTCCCCAAAATCTACATACACATAACGGGACATAACATAATGTCTGTCTATGTTATTTGCTATGCCTACAATACTCTGTGTATATTTGAATATATACATCTATATGTGTATGAAAAACTGTTATTTACATACACACATGAAAAACTGTTATTTACATACACACACACACATATATATATATATAAATGAAAAATATCAAAAAAAAACTTCAGAACCCAAGGCGAAACTCATGGCTCATCAACGTGTTAAACTTTATTCTTCAAATGTTGCCCCACGAATGCTTGCAGTTGAAAACTTGCGCATGTCCTACCGTGAGTGCTCGTTATTAGTCCCCAAATTCAGTCATCGAAGTTCTCCCGCGTGTGGCACCTCTTGCCGCTGGGTTGCGCAGGTCTGTTCAGTGTGGGTCGCCAATTGGGGCCGCGCTTTTGGGCGAGGAGCCCGAGAGACATCCTCGCAACAGAGATGCTGCAGGTGTCAATATCGTGGGTCAAATGAAGCTCCATTGCACTAAAATGGGCAAACAAATTTGACTAAGTCGATCATTGCATCAAAGAAAAGTGAGATGACTGATAATGTTTTATCAATCTTCACCATTTATGCCCCTTTCAGTTGGTTTTCATAGTGTCCATGCAGCATGTTCACACATGGCTGTTTTATAAGGTGTATATTTACGAGCGCATCCTCTCCGAGCAGTCCGTAACATTATCCGCTGTGGGAGGTTGAGATAAATTGCAAACACATGTGCTGCAGCGGCTCTCTTTTTACCATTTTGAGGCTCTGGCTGCCACGCGACGAACCATCGCCGAGAGGTGGGTCGTCGTCGTGGAGGCTCCGCCGCTTCGCTTCGCGGACTTCTGCCTGCAGTGGCGTGGTCAGATTCGAGATATGACGCGTGATTTGTGCTGAATTCGGCTGCTCCGTACTGTCTGCTTTGGCATTACCTTAAGACTTCATGTGTCAAAATGCTTCGTAGGTAATCAGGGTATGTTGTGCAAGCCTCTTCCTTTTGCTGTAGACGCTCGTACTCGGCCTGGCATTGTTGGTTGGCTGCGTATACGCAGATCGTTTGGCGGCTGTTTGTGTGTCTGTGTCGAGGTCTGTTTTCCTCTCTCTCTCTCTCTCTCTCTCTCTCCCTCTCCCCTTACTTGTCTCTCTCTTTCCAGCGCTCTATTGCTAAGCCCGGCACAGCCAGTTCGGCGTCTACTTCCTCGTCCTCGGGATGTACGAGGCGTTGCTGTTTCTATCCATCGCGTGATGCTTCCGTGTCAGCAATCTGTCCACGTTTTTTGTTTTTAGGTGCTTTCCTTTTTCTCCGTCGGTCTGGTTGAAGTCGGTCTGACTGAGGAGAAGACCGTGGGTAGCCTCCGCGGCGGTGGGGCTGGCACCTGCCAGGACAAGACCAATCAGCCCGGAGGCAAGGAGTGACTGGGGGCCTCTGCCTCTGGGAAAGCGTGTTGGTCTTCTCCAGCTCTTTTCCCCTTGTCTGCCTTAGTGATGCGTCAAGCTCTCGCCAAATCCTTTTTTTTTCGTGTTTCCTTTGCGGTTTTTTTGTTCTTCCTTTCTTTTCTTTCTTTTCTTTGCTTTTTTCTTTGTTTCTTTCGTTCTTTATTTCTTTCTGTCTTTCTTTCTTTCTTTCTGTCTTTCTTTCTTTCTTTCTTTCTTTCTTTCTTTCT
>CAMXCT020000420.1:120057-241319 GCA_947184155.2 Cladocopium goreaui
TCTTTCCTTGCTTTCTTTTTCTCTTGGGGGCGCAGCTGAGCTCTGGGTTTTCCTTTTCCTGTCTTTCTCCAGGGCGGCCACGCGTGCGAGCCGGACCTGGCGTTTGCGTCGGCGAGGCGTCGGGTCTCGGGCTCTCCCGATTTTCCCGCGCGCCTCAGGGTCCTGGCTTTGGCGTGCTTCTTGGCGCAACTCTCTGCGCCTCTTGTTGCGGGCTTTGTTCTTCTCAGCTTGGCTCTTTCGTTTCGCCTGCCGCGGCGCCGCATCCGCTGGCTGGCTGCATTCGCGACAGGACAGCTTCTTCCGCCGGCCGAGCGCCGGCCGAGCCTCTGCTTGTTTCTCCTCCTCCAACCGTTTTTTCTCAGCCCGTTTTTCTGCCTGCCGTGCCACCCGTGTTGCCTGCACGGCGGAGCGTTGACTGTCTGTTGTTTTTTCTTTTTGTGTGTTTCATCTAGTTTCATCGGCTTCGGCCGTTGGCGCATCCAGGGCCGGATGCGCCGGCTTCAGGAGCAGCCAAGCGTGCAGCTCGGGGAGCCACGCTTGGACTGCATCCTTGGAGACACCCAGGGCTTGCGCCTCGGTTGGCGCAAGTCGGTGCGCGTCGCCCTTGCCGCTCTCTGATTTTGCGGTTAGCGGGCTGAGGCCCGCGCCAGTTGTGCTACCAGAGCTGCACCGTTCTCTGGTAGCAGAGGGTTTGGCGTCGATGGAACAAGCTGTTCCAAGTTCCAAAGCCCTGGCGAATGAACAGGGAGGCGATGTCCAAACAGGACGTATTTTGAATACTCTCATGTTTCCTCGGTCTCAGTCTCGCTGAGGATCCGGCAAACCAACTTTGCGTGCAGCGGTGCTGCTTCCGGCGGGCCCTCGTTTGAAATTTTGGCTTTAAAATTTTGGCCCCCTTGTTGAATTTTGGTTTCTGCAATCTGTGCCGGGACCACCGGTTGTGCTGGGCTGCAAGCTGCCTTGGCCGCTTGTTCGCTGCCGCCGCCTGCAAATGTTTCTGTTGGTCTCAGGCAACTTTTCGTAAAAAGATCGTGTGTCGATGCCTCTTTGACGTGGTTCCGCGCGCGCCACTCGCGCGTGACCGCGTTGCCCCGCGCCTGTCAAGGAAGGACTGGGCTTGCGGAAATTCAGGGACAACGCCAATATGATACGTTCGGACTTCTTCTGCCGTCACTCTGTCGATCCAACATTGCTGAGGGCGGTGCAGGGCCCACAGGACGGAGCGTGCCTGATAGTGACAGAAACAGCCAGGACGCGACGAGAGGTTGACCAAGGCCGGTGAGAAGATGTGATCTGCCCTGTTTCATTTTACCCTACTGAGAAGACAGGCCAAGGACCATTCGTTTCGTTTCGTGTGTCTTCCAGGGCTCGGGCGGCTTGGCGCGGGTGGTGTCGTCGCGCTGGTCCCTGGCGCAGGGGCAATGAAATGAGAGTAAATGCTTAAAAATTGCTCATTTCAAAACTGACAACACTCCAGCGCCCCTACGGGCGACGTGACCAAAAACATTATTCCTGCACGACCCCTGGCAACGCAAATTCCTAAATTTTGCGTCGCATCCGGGTATCTTCAGGCTTCCGAACGGCATTCCCCAAAACACAAAACATTCAAATATATTATTCTTGACCAACCCCTGCCAATCCAAAGTTGCCAATATATCTAAAAATCGGATGGCTTGAAGTTTTCCCAGGAGGCAGTGCCAAAAATTAATGCTTATTAGTACCACAATTACGAAATGGTTGTACACACAGAGCGCGCGTGCCCGAACCCATTCCTTTTCAAATTTTCACGAAGACATCTTAGGGTTGTGCGAATAGAAATTTAGCCTGTACTTCCTGAGCCCCCTACGTGGAGGTCGAAAATTCACAATTTTTTCTGGTAATTTCGTTTTGCGTTTCCCAAAAGAAATGATTGTTTTTGGGGGAAAGTTTCTCTTCTCCCGAGTCAGTGTGCCAGTGGGCAAATGCAGCACGGTCGGTCACGGACGGTTGGGGGTTCGATTCCCCCTGGCAGCTACTGCCCTTGCTTGCCTGATTTCTGCTCTATTGTCTTTGCGTTTTTCCAAACACGCGCCTCTGCGAGACTGCCCCCTTGCTGCAACCGCGTTCTACCGCACGACACACTGCGCTTGCTTCCTTAAGTTGTGCGCGCTGTTTTGGGGAGTTTCTTTGGGACGCGGCTTTCGATAACAATTTTGGAGAGAAATTTCGGGGAACAACTGTGAGAAGCAACTTTGCGGCCTTGCAGCAACATTGACGAACAATTGCTTTGAAGAACGGCCGCTTGGGGGATTACTTAGAAAGCAACGTGGCAACTTTGACAGCTTTGGGGAGCAGCTATTCGGAGCTGCTCTCGATAACAGCTTTGGGGAGCGGCTTTGGGTAACAGCTTTGTGGCGCAGCTTCGGGGAGCAGCTTGAGAAGCAGGAGCAGCTTTGCGCGGCAGCTTCGAACAGGAGTCTTGAAACTTTGGGGGGCAGCTTTGGGGATTAGTTTCAGAACAAAACTTGAGGGGGCAGCTTTCGGTAGCAACTTTGCGGAGCAGCTTTCGGGAGCCGCTTTGGAAAGTTTTGGGGAACTGAGTTGGGGAGCCGGTTTGGATCATAGCAGCTTTGGGGCAACCGCTTTGCGGCAGTGCTTTGGGGAACAATTTTGGGAAGCAGCTGCGGGGAACCGTTTTGGTGAGCAGCTTTGGGGAGCAGCTTTGGGGAGCAGCTTTGTGGAGCAGGTTTTGGGGGCCACAGTTTTGGCCAGCTTTCCGGAACAACTTTGCCGAACAATCGCCTTGAAGAACAGTAAACAATAGCTTTGGGGAGCAGATTTTGGTAGCAATTTTGGGGCGCAGTTTTCCGGGAACCGCTTTGCAGAATGGCTTTGGGGAACCGCTTGGGCGAACAGGTTTGCAGAATCGCAGCTTTGGAGGAACAGTTTTGGAAAACACTTTTGGGGCATAGTTTTGGGGAGCAGCGCTGGGGATCAGCTTTGGGAAGCAACTTCGGGAAGCAGTTTTCAATAGCAACTTTGAGCAGCTTTGGGGAGCTGCTTTCGGGAGCACTTTTGGGAACAGTTTTGGGGACCAGCTTTGGGCCTTTGGAGGGCAGCTCTGGGGCAGATTCGGGAACCAGCTTTGGAGAGCAGATTTCGGGAACAGCTTTGGGGAGCAGCTTTCGATGACGCCTTTCGGGAACGGCTTTCGGGGCGCAGTTTTGGGAAACCGGTTTGGGAAACCGGTTTGGGAAGCATTTGGTAGTACGTGAAGGGTCGCGGGTTTCCGACTGGTATTGTCGACTACCCATATTCATGCTCTTTTCTTTGTGGGGCGTGCGCTCGTCGGCAAGGCTGGGACTAGCTCTCTCCTCAATTTCTTACTTCGCTTCAGGGTCAGACACCTTATTTAACGACGGACTGCGTTGTCATGTCGCAGCTTGGGATTGATAGTGACAATTCCCTGGTTGTTTGTTTCTTTCTCACGGTTGCCGCTGTTAGCAAGGCCCGGCCTGACTTCCTAGATATTTTAGGTTTGAAACCTTAACTTTGCACATACGGTTTTTTTCCCTTAACAGTGCCCAGACATATCCGTTATATTGTTTTTTCCCCCTCCCTGAGCTCTCATGGGTCATGATTCGTTGCAGCGTCGAGAATCCCGGTTTGTGAGTCAGTGCAGCTGCACCGAATTTAACATATAACACCATAGAGTATCCGGATTGATACCCTGATATTTTTTGGGACTGCGCTTGTGCCTTATTCTATCTAGTCCGCCGCAAGCTTGGAAACTGCAGTGTGCAACGAGCAGCCGCTCCTGCAGGATGCAAGTTATGAGTCATTATTTTAAATAAATAATGTTATTTCAAATTATACCAACTTTAAAAATTTACATCTTAAATATATCGACTCTTATTCCTATCGTAATCCTCCGCTGTTGGAAACAGCGGGCCGACCCTAGTATAACTATATTATCCTCAGATTTTCCAATTTTATCTGCAAAACCGAGTGCCTTGAAACTGTCCATTCAAATTGAGGATATTCAAATTGCCCGGGGTGGTGCAAGAATAAGATATTCAACTAGATTGTTTTTGCAACACCCCTGACAGCCCTGATTCTCCACTTTTATTTTCAAAACTTGGTGTTTTTATGTTCCCCAAAGGCGGTTCAAATAGAAAATATTCAAATATATTATTTTTGCACCAACCGCGACGTCCCAGATATTCTCCTATTTTACGTGCAAAACTGACTGTTTTGAAACTTTCCCAAGATCATTTATTCATAGTATATTCAACTATATTGTCCCGGCAACACCCTAACAGCCCAAATTCTCCAATTTTATGTGCGAAATCCATTGTCGTGAAGCTTTCCCAGAAACATTTCAAATAGAATAATACAAACTTAGCTAATTTCAAGAGCAGTGCTCTAGTGGCATTTTTGGAGGTAGGACGATATGCCAAATGATAGGTACGGGACGGTTGGTACGGGTTTGGGTGCGGGTACGGGCGCGGGTACGGTACAGGTACGATATGGGGACGGTACGGGTACGATACATGGGTACGGTCGGTACGGTACATGTGTACGGTACATGGGTACGGTTACCGACCGTACCCATGTATCGTACTCGTAACGTCCCCATATCGTACCTGTGCCTGTACCGTACCGGCACCCGTACCCGCACCCAAACCCGTACCAAGCGTCCCGTACTTGTCTAAAGCCCTTAGCAAGACCCCCTCCGCACCTTACGTCATAAACCCAATAGAAAACATGGTCTTCATTGCTCTTGAAATTAGCTAAATACAAACATGCTTTTCCACGACCCCTGACGGCCAGATGATTCTCCAATCTTATCTACAAAACTGTGTGTTTTGAGGTTGCCCAAAGGGTTTTTCAAACACAAGAAACTTAAATTATTGTTTTTCTCTCCGAGTCCGAGTCTCAAGAGTGGGAGGATTGCTTTTTTTCCGTGCGTGGCCGTGGCCGTGGCCGTGGCCGTGGCCGTGGCCGTGGCCGGCTGGGTGGTTGGGATAGCCGGCTGGCCGGATGGCCGGCTGGCCGGATGGCCGGTGGCCGTGGCCAGTGGTCGGGTGTGTCGTCGGTGGCCGGGTGGCCGGGTGGCCGGGTGGCCGGGTGGTTGGGTGGCCGGGTGGCCGGGTGGCCGGGTGGCCGGGTGGCCGGGTGGCTGGGTGGCCGGGTGTCTGCCATCCACATTTCGTACATTTCGGGGAATTTAGCCATACACATCAGTGCTAATTATACGCGCAGGCCAGTAGCAAAGCAGCAAGCCTGCGCAGCAAAAGAAGAGCAAGTAGCGTAGCAGATGCACGTGCAACAGACGAGCCAGTAGCGTAGCAGCAAGTCTGCGTGCACATACTTAAGTAGTGTATCAGCAAGTCTGTGATTTATCTATCTAGTTGTCCATTCTTTCTATTCGCTCTATTCGTTCCAATTTATTTATCTTGCTAACCATCTAATCTACTCTACTCTACTTCACTCTAATCTAATCTGAACTAGTCTAAACCAATCTAATCTAATCTAACCAAATCTAATCTAATTTGCCTACGGCTATCCCATTTACGCTAGGCTCTAATCGATCTAATCAGTAAAACCCTGAATCTAATCTATCTAATCTATCTAATCTATCTAACCTCTCCATCCTTTTACATCAATCCAGTCTATCCAATAGATCTAACCCATCTACTTTGTCTAATCTACCTACTCTACCTCATCCATCTAATCTAGCCAATCTACTCTACCCAATCTATCTAATCTATCTAATCTACCAAACCGATCTACTTTACCTAATCCATCTAATCTATCTAACCTATCTAATCTATCTATAATCAATCCATCCATCCATCTGTCTATCTATCTAGCTATCTATCTATCCATCGATTGATCCATAGATCGATCGATCTGTCCATCTTTCTAGGCTGATCTTTCTAAACCCAACTTGACAATCAATCGATCAATCAGGTCTACCAATCTATCTACCTATCTTGCTTTCCACCTATCTAATCTGATTAATCGTCCTAATCTGTTGATCAATCTAACTACCAATCCTACCTCATGTAGCTAACCTGCCTAATCGATCTAATCTTTCTAACCCACCTACTCCACCTAATCTATCTAATCTATCCAGCCACCCTATACTCTCATCGACCTAATCTATCTAGCGTACCTAATCTAGCTAATCTGGCTAGTCTAGCTGATTTATCGATCTAGACATCTTTCTTCTCTATTCTTCAAATGATTCTATTTCTACCTCTTTTTCTATGCCTATTTCATTCTTATGCATCTAACCGTATTCTATTCTAGTCTGTTCTATGCTGCTCTATTTTGTTCTACTCTATATCAATATCCATCAAACCCGCCTAGTCGATCTAATCTACCTCATCTAACCTATCTACTCTATCAAATCGATCTCATCTATCTACCCGATCAAATCTATCTATTCCATCCGGTCAATCTAGTCTACATAATCTTTCTAATCTTTTCTATCCGTCTATCCGCCTACCCACCTATCTATCTATCTATCTATCTGTCTATCCATCCATCCATCCATCCATCTTTCCACCTATCCACCTATCCATCTACCCACTTATCCACCTATCCATCTATCCACCTATCCATCTATCCGTCTATCCACCTATCTATCTATCTATCCATCCATCTATCCATCCATCTATCTACCTATCTACCTATCTACCATTCTCCCTATCTACCTATCTGTCTACGCATCTATCTATCTATCTATCTATCCGTCCATCGATCCAAACATCTATCTTCTACCTAGTTATCCGTCAATCTATCCGTCTATCTATCAATCAATCTATCTATCTATCCATCTATCCATCTATCCATCTATCCATCTATCTAATCTGATCTGATCTAATCTAATCTGTTCTATTCTATCTGTCTATCTATCTATCCATCCATCCATCCATCTATCTATCTATCTTATCTATCTCATCGATCTTATCGATCTTATCGATCTTACCTATCTTACCTATCTTACCTATCTTACCTATCTTACCTATCTTATCTATCTTATCTATCTTATTATCTATCTTGTCTGTCTTATCTATCTTATCTGTCCTCTCTATCTATCTATCTTTCTATCTTTCTACCTATCTATCTATCTACCTATCTAATCTATCTTATCTACCTTATCTATCTTATCTATCGTATCTATCGTATCTATCGTATCTATCGTATCTATCGTATCTATCTTATCTATCTTGCCATCCGCTTGCATACCAAGCAGCTTGTCTTTTCGTACATTTCGGGGAATTTAGCCATACACATCAGTGCTAATTATACGCGCAGGCCAGTAGCAAAGCAGCAAGCCTGCGCAGCAAAAGAAGAGCAAGTAGCGTAGCAGATGCACATGCAACAGACGAGCCAGTAGCGTAGCAGCAAGTCTGCGTGCACATACTTAAGTAGTGTATCAGCAAGTCTGTGATTTATCTATCTAGTTGTCCATTCTTTCTATTCGCTCTATTCGTTCCAATCTATTTATCTTGCTAACCATCTAATCTACTCTACTCTACTTCACTCTAATCTAATCTGAACTAGTCTAAACCAATCTAATCTAATCTAACCAAATCTAATCTAATTTGCCTACGGCCTATTCCATTTACGCTAGGCTCTAATCGATCTAATCAGTAAAACCCTGAATCTAATCTATCTAATCTATCTAACCTCTCCATCCTTTTACATCAATCTAGTCTATCCAATAGATCATCTAGCCCATCTACTTTGTCTAATCTACCTACTCTACCCCATCCATCTAGCCAATCTACTCTACCCAATCTATCTAATCTATCTAATCTACCAAACCGATCTACTTTACCTAATCCATCTAATCTATCTAACCTATCTAATCTATCTATAATCAATCCATCCATCCATCTGTCTATCTAGCTATCTATCTATCCATCGATTGATCCATAGATCGATCGGTCTGTCCATCTTTCTAGGCTGATCTTTCTAAACCCAACTTGACAATCAATCGATCAATCAGGTCTACCAATCTATCTACCTATCTTGCTTTCCACCTATCTAACCTGATTAATCGTCCTAATCTGTTGATCAATCTAACTACCAATCCTACCTCATGTAGCTAACCTGCCTAATCGATCTAATCTTTCTAACCCACCTACTCCACCTAATCTATCTAATCTTTCTAACCCACCTACTCCACCTAATCTATCTAATCTATCCAGCCACCCTATACTCTCATCGACCTAATCTATCTAGCGTACCTAATCTAGCTAATCTGGCTAGTCTAGCTGATTTATCGATCTAGACATTTTTCTTCTCCATTCTTCAAATGATTCTATTTCTACCTCTTTTTCTATGCCTATTTCATTCTTATGCATCCAACCGTATTCTATTCTAGTCTGTTCTATGCTGCTCTATTTTGTTCTACTCTATATCAATATCCATCAAACCCGCCTAGTCGATCTAATCTACCTCATCTAACCTATCTACTCTATCAAATCGATCTCATCTATCTACCCGATCAAATCTATCTATTCCATCCGGTCAATCTAGTCTACATAATCTTTCTAATCTTTTCTATCCGTCTATCCGCCTACCCACCTATCTATCTATCTATCTGTCTATCCATCCATCCATCCATCCATCCATCTTTCCACCTATCCACCTATCCATCTACCCACTTATCCACCTATCCATCTATCCACCTATCCATCTATCCGTCTATCCACCTATCTATCTATCTATCCATCCATCTATCTACCTATCTACCTATCTACCATTCTCCCTATCTACCTATCTGTCTACGCATCTATCTATCTATCCACCTATCCATCTATCCGTCTATCATCCTATCCATCTATCTATCCATCCATCTATGTGCCTATCTACCTATCTACCATTCTCCCTATCTACCTATCTGTCTACGCATCTATCTATCTATCCGTCCATCGATCCAAACATCTATCTTCTATCTAGATATCCGTCAATCTATCCGTCAATCTATCTATCTATCCATCTATCCATCTATCCATCTATCCATCTATCCATCTATCTAATCTGATCTAATCTAATCTAATCTATTCTATCTATCTATCTATCCATCCATCCATCTATCTATCTATCTTATCTATCTCATCGATCTTATCGATCTTATCGGTCTTACCTATCTTACCTATCTTACCTATCTTACCTATCTTATCTATTTTATCTATCTTATCCATCTTATATATCTTATCTATCTTTTCTATCTTATCTATCTTGTCTGTCTTATCTATCTTATCTGTCCTCTCTATCTATCTATCTTTCTATCTTTCTACCTATCTATCTCGATCTAATCTATCTAATCTATCTTATCTATCTTATCTATCTTATCTATCGTATCCATCGTATCCATCGTATCTATCGTATCTACCTTATCTATCTTATCTATCTTGTCTATCTTATCTATCTTATCTATATATCTTATCTATCTTATCTATCTTATCTATCTTATCTATCTATCAATCTATCTATCTATCTACCTACCTACCTATCTATCTATCATATCTATCTTATCTATCTTATCTATCTTATCTATCTTGTCTATCTTATCTATCTTATCTATCTATCTATCTAGCTATCTAACTACTTATCTATCTAGCTATCTAGCTAGCTATCTATCTAGCTATCTATCTATCTATCTAGCTATCTACCTTCTATCTATCTATCTATCTGTCTGTCTATCTATCTATCTATCTACCTATCTATCTATCCTATCCTATCCTATCCTATCCTATCCTTTCCTATCCATCGATCTATCTATCTATCTTACCTATTTTACCTATCTTGCCTATCTTATCTATCTTATCTATCTTATCTATCTTATATATCTTATCTATCTTTTCTATCTTATCTATCCTGTCTGTCTTATCTATCTTATCTGTCCTCTCTATCTATCTATCTTTCTATCTTTCTACCTATCTATCTACCTATCTAATCTATCGTATCTATCTACTTATTTTATCTACGTCAGATGCTTACGTGCTATGTTGCGATCAGCACATATACACAATCACGTAGTTGAGTCAACTCGCCTCCATAGCAAGAGCTGCTTCAACTGCACCAAGCACACGGCATGATGTGTTCGGCTATGTTTGTCTTGGCTGGATCAATACAGCCGTTTGAATTCGGGCATGTGGGGAAAGGCTGTCGAAATAAATTGTGGCCGTGTGGCCGTGTGGCCGTGTGGCCGTGGCCGTGTGGCCGGTGGCCGTGTGGCCGGGTGGCCGTGGCCGGGTGGCCGTGGCCGGGTGGCCGGGTGGCCGGGTGGCCGGGTGGCCGGGTGGCCGGCGTGGCGGGTGGCCGGGTGGGCCGGTGGCCGGGTGGCCGTGGCCGTGGCCGTGGCCGTGGCCGGCCCGTGGCCGGGATGGCCGGCAACTAAAAAAGGCTATTGTGCAAGAGTGGGGCACAATCTGTTTTTTTTGACAACTGGACATCTGTTTCATCCTAATTGTTTTTTGTTGTTTTCCATGTTTTTTTCGGCATCCGTATCATCTTCCATTTAGGAAATGTGTTTTTGTGTCCCCTTTTGTGCTCAACCTATGAAGGCCCAAAACCAAACCAAAAAACTGTTACTTTCTATTTGACAACTGTTTGTCGTGCATTTGGGATCTTGCAAACCATTACCTTCTATTTTAACAAAAAATGGTCGCTGAATTTCTGTGTTTTATTTATTTATTGTGCTTCTGGAATATGTTATATTTGAAAAACCAATCACGTCTCGTCTTATTTTCTATTTGGAAAAAATAAAGATTGAATTAAAGGTCCGGATAACCCCACAAGTCAACTTCATCCAATAATCAGAAAAAGTAGTTGAAGCGGCATGGAGAAAGAAGAAAGGACAAAGGAGATGGTGGAGGGTCGATAATTTTAAGAGTTGTATGTGAAGAGTTGTGTGTGTGTGTGACAAAGCTGCGTGTGAACGAGTTGCGCGTGAAAGGTTGTGAGTGAAAGAGCTGTGAGTGAAAGAGCAGTGTGTGAAAGATTGTCTGCGACAAAGTTGTTTGTGTGTGTGTGTGAAAGAGCTGTGTATGACAAAGTTGTGCGTGTGTGTGTGACAAAGTTGTGTGTGACAAAGATGTGTGAGAGAGAAGTTGCATGTGAGAGAGATGTGTGTGAAAGATTGTGTGTGTGACAAAGTTGACAAAGTTGTGTGTGAGAGAGAGATGTGTGTGAAAAAGTTGTGTGCGAAAGAGTTGTGTGTGACAAAGATTGTGTGTGACAAAGTTGTGTGTGTGTGACAAAGTTGTGGGTGACAAAGCTGTGTGTGAGAGAGAGATGTGTGTGAAAAAGTTGTGTGCAAAAATGTTGTGTTGTGACAAAGTTGTGTGCGGCAAAGCTGCATGTGAGAGAGAGATGTGACAGATTGTGCGTGAAAAAGTTGTGCGTGCAAAAGTCGTATTTGAGAGAGATGGACTGACTTGCAGCGTGGATGTCACCAAGTGCCACGCCTGCCAATCCTGCCACGCCAAACCCAAGGTCGATGTCGCCAGGTGCCACACCTGCCATGCAAAACGTAGGTGGATGTCGCCAAGTGCCACGCCTGCCACCCAAAGTGCAGGTGCATGTCACCAAGTGCCACACCTGCCACGCAAAGTGAAGGTCCATGTCACCGAGTGCCACGCCTGCCACGCAAGGTGCCAGCCCATGTCGCCAAGTGCCACGCCTGCCACCCAAACAAGTGCCACGCCTGCCACGCCAACGGCTGCGGCGAGAATGGCGTCCACTGGGAACCAAGCGGGCCACGAGAGCCAGCCCAGTGCCATAAGTGCCAGGCATGTCACGCAAAGTGCACGTCCATGTCACCAAGTGCCACGCCTGCCACGCAAAGTGAAGGTCAATATCGCCAAGTGCCACGCCTGCTACGCCAACAGCCGCAAGGACAACGGCGTCAACCGGGAAACAAGCGTGCCACCAGAGCCAGCCGTGCACGTCCATGTCACCAAGTGCCATGCCGTCGCCAAGCGCCTGCCGCCGGAACCAAGCGGGCCACGAGAGCCAGCCCAGTGCCATAAGTGCCACGCCTGTCACGCAAAGTGCACGTCCATGTCACCAAGTGCCACGCCTGCCACGCAAAGTGAACGTCGATGTCGCCAAGTGCCACGCCTGCTACGCCAACAGCCGCGGGGGCAACAGCGTCAACCATGTTTGGGGGGTTTGAGGGCGGGCAAACGGCAGTCTTGAACCCCTGAAAAACAGATGGCAAGGGCATGTAGTAGCTGTAAGAGTTGTTGCCTTGGAGGCCTGCGGGAGGGTTGGAAGCGTTTGGGGGGTTTGAGGCCGGGCAAACGGCAGTCTTGAACCCCCTGAAAAACAGATGGCAGGGGCATGTAGTAGCTACAGTGTAGCTGTAAGAGTTGTTGCCTTGGAAGCCTGCGGAAGCATTTGGAGGGTTTGAGGCCAGGCAAACTTGTTGTGAACCCCCTGAAAAACAAATGGCAGGGGCATGTAGCTGTAAGAGTGGTTGCCGGAACCAACGGCGCCACCAGAGCCAGCCGTGCACGTCCATGTCACCAAGTGCCATGCCGTCGCCAAGTGCCACGCTCGCCAAGCAAAGTGAAAGTTGATGTCGCCAAGTGCCACACCTGCACCACCAACAGCCGTGGCGACAACGGCGTCAACTGGGAACCAAGCGCGCCACCAGAGCCCACCCAGTGCCACAGGTGCCACGCCTGCCACACAAAGTGCACGTCTATGTCCCCAAGCGCCACGCCTGCCACGCAAAGTGAATGTCGATGTCGCCAAGTGCCACAACTGCCACGCCAACAGCCGCGGCGACAACGGCGTCAACTGGGAACCAAGCGCGCCACCAGAGCCTCAGTGCCATAAGTCCCACGCCTGCCACTCAAAGTGCAAGTCCATGTCACCAAGTGCCACGCCTGCCACGCAAAGTGACGATCCATGTCGCCAAGTGCCACAACTGCCACGCAAACAGCTGCGGTGAGAATGGCATCCACTGGGAACGAAGCGTGCCACCAGAGCCAGCCCAGTGCCATACGTGCCACGCCTGCCACGCAAGGTGCATGTCGCCAAGTGCCACGCCTGCCACGCAAAGTGCACGTCCATGTCGCCAAGTGCCACACTTGCCACGCAAAGTAAAGGTCGATGTCGCCAAGTGCCACGCCTGCCACACCAACAGCCGCGGCGACAACGGCGTCAACTGGGAACCAAGCACGCCACCAGAGCCATCCCAGTGCCATAAGTGCTACGCCTGCCACACAAAGTGCAAGTCCATGTCACCAAGTGCCATGCCTGCCACGCAAAGTGACGATCCATGTCGCCAAGTGCCACGCCTGCCACGCCAACAGCCGCGGCGCCCACGGCGTCAACTGGGAACCAAGCGCGCCACCAGAGCCAGCCCAGCGCCATAAGTGCCACGCCTGCCACGCAGAATGCACACGCAAGGTGTGTTTGTGTGCGTGTGGGGACAAGTTGTGTGTGTGAGTAAGTTGTGTGTAGGCAAGTTGTGTGGTGACAAGTTGTGTGTGGAGAAGTTGTGTGGAGAAGTTGTGTGGGAGTATGTTGTGTGTGGACAAGTTGTGTGTGAGTAAGTTGTGTGTGTGCAAGTTGTGGGGGGATGAGTTGTGTGTGGACAAGTTGTGTGGGAGTAGGTTGTGTGGTGACAAGTTGTGTGTGGATGAGTTGTGTGTGGACAAGTTGTGTGTGTGTGTGAGTAAGTTGTGTGTGTGTGCGTAAGTTGTGTGTGTGAGCAAGTTGTATGGTGAGAAGTTGTGTGTGAGTAAGTTGTGGGCGGCGGGGCGGGCGGGCGGGGCGGAAGTGCACAACCAAAAACAAGAACCCCACACAAAGATGTGGGGAGTTACCATCATCATCACCGATCTAACAAAAAAGAGAAGAAAAAAAAATCCCTCTCTACATGACAAGAGTGCAAAATGTCGTCCAGCTGGGTCCCACTTGGGAATGATTTTGTTGCACGATTTGGAATATTTTGTTTCGGGGGTCTCCCGAGTTTGGGCGTCAATGTTCTATTGATTTTGGCAGTTTCCCTGTACATACCACACAAAATGGCAGTGGGACAAAGGATTTTCAAATCGAAGATATTCAAAGATGGTCCCAATGTTGACGGGTTGATTCTAGCAAAAATGAATTTCTACACTCTGAAATATCTTCTATTTGAAATGCTTCTGGCCGCACCTCCAAATTGCATTCTCTTTTTGAAAAATCCTGAATGTCTTCTATAATCGTGGGACGTAGTATAATTACGGCGTGTTTCTATGAAGTCAGATTTGTTCATCCAAAATCAGGTTCATTCATCCGCAATAAAGCGTAACAGACACCTTGACGGATACCTGGACGGAACGTCAGCTTCACAGTCGACCTTTCCATCAACCCCACCGTCGCAAAAACATAGCCCATCAACCTCACCCTCGACCTCCGTCAACCTAACCGCCGGGCATCCCGCATGCGCCAGTAGAAACCTCGCCAGTAGAAACCTCAAGTTCACAGACTCAAATTTAGATATATAAATTAAAACGAACCAAAGCAATGTTGGACGTGTTTCCTGTCAACCAATTTTTTGGAAACCTGCAACGTCATTGAACGCCTTGTGGAAACAAAATAAGCACATCCCCCGTGGAATCCCCCAATCACCACAATTGATTTATCCACTTCGTCATGGTTTCCACTTTGGAACCAACAACTAACTTCCAAAATTTTGCATGTTTTCCTCTAACTTCAGTCTGGCTGCGCGTTCTTCACTCAATTTCGTTCTGACCACCGTCATTGATGCACTCAAGTATTCGGATAAGCGATGTTCCGTCTCCACAAAATTTTGTTTCACTTCATGCCTCATCATTGCGCGAAATGCTGCAAATGTCGCAGCGCTCTGGTCGGGGACCTCAGGAACTAACGCCCTTGGGGCTACCTCAACGCATTGTATTTTGATGTATTTTGTTTCTTGCTGGTGTTTCCTTGTCTGGTGTTACTTCCGGCGCTGTTCGTTTGGTTCCGCCAGCGGGGTTCTGTCAGCATCTCCGTTTCATCAACATCAACAAACTTGAGGTAACCCTTCTTGAAATCTGTGGAAATATTTTGCCAGTTTGTTCCTGTCTGGTTTGCATTTCCCGTTGTTTTTGCCTTTTCATACTTCTCCAATTTGTTATACGTAAGATTTTGTCCCTGGTTTCTTTGCATTTTTTGCTGGATCCCTGCTTTTGTTTTAGTTTGTCAACGTGCAGTTTTTGATCACGGCAGCGCGTCACACTAACTACCACAGGTACGGTATAAAGGGTCTTGAGCCAACCTGTGCTTTGAGCCGCCCTGTTTCCGATCATATAAAAGGCGGGATTGGGGTCGCAGCCGGGTTTTTCATATTGGAGATGGCGTGCAGCAAGGCTGTATAGGGTCCGCATGGAACTTCTCTAACCAGTGGCTGCGCAACGTTGACACAGGGGAATACTGAAACAAGTTGTTGAGTTCCAACGGGCAGCCTGGGCATGGTCCAACAAGAGGCATGGGTGCAGCATGGGTGTTGGAATTTGAAGGACTCAGCGAAGGAATTAAATGACGGCCGAGAAAGTGAATGGATGAATGAATGAGTGAAAACAACTCAACGAGTGCGGTATTAAGGGAAGTTGTGGTTCACCACATGGTCCAATTTGATTGATTGTTTGGTTGCTTAGTTGCTTGGTCGCTTCGTTGTTTGTCTGGATAGGGCTAGATGTGGAACAGGCACCCGTCAGGTTTTTTAACGATTCATCGGCGACCGAGACTGATCTCGCCTCGGTTCAACGCCCTTTCCACGCCGCCAAAGACAGGAAGAGTTTCAGCAGTTCGCAAGAAAACTGAGAACAAACACCCAACTTACATAGGGCAGGATTGCCTGAGGTGCAAAATCCGCTTCATAGTTTTAAATTAAAGGACCGGATAACCCCACAAGTCAACTTCTTCCAATAATGATCCACAAATGTTGTAGGGGGGACGGGGAAGGCAGGAAAGACAAAGGATGTGATGGAGGATCGAGAAGTAAAACAACTTGTATGTGAAGAGTTGTGTGTGACAAAGCGGTATGTGAAAGATGGTCCGTGACAAAGAAAAACGGTGTGTGTGACAAAGTTGTGTGTGAAAGATGGTGTGTGACAAAGAAAAATGGTGTGTGTGTGTGTGACAAAGCTGTGTGTGAAAGATGGTGTGTGACAAAGCGGTGTGTGAAACATGGTGTGGCAAAAGATGGTGTGTGACAAAGTTGTGTGCTAAAGATGGTGTGGTGAAAGATGGTGTGTGACAAAGTTGTGTGTGAAAGATGGTGTGGAGGAGGAGGAGGTGTGCGGAAGTGCACAACCAAAACCAAGAACCCCGCGGGATGAATCTCCTATTAACGCCGGAAGATGGATCAGTTGATCCTGATTCGGGTCCATGTGCAGGAACGCACTGGCTGAGTCTTGGCCGCGGGAACACAACGGTGTCTTTTTCGAAGGTGGATTTCACCAAGTGCCACGCCTGCCACGCAAAACGAAGGTGGATGTCACCCAGCGCCACGCCTGCCACGCAAAGTGCCACGGCGTCACCAGCGACGTCTGCAAGTGCCACGCCTGCCACTCGAAACGAAAGTGGATGTCGCCAAGTACCACACGTGCCACGTGAAACGAAGGTGGATGTCGCCAAGTGCCACAGCTGCCACGCGACCAATCCCATAAGTGCCACGCCTGCCACGCAAAACGAAGGTAGATGTCTCCAAGTGCCACGCCTGCCACGTGAAACGAAGGTGGATGTCGCCAAGTGCCACGCCTGCCACGCAAAGTGCCGCGGCATCACCGGCGACCAATCCCAGCCCAAGCTCGCCACCAGAGCCAGCCCAGTGCCATAATTGCCACGCCTGCCACGCAAAACGAAGGTGGATGTCTCCAAGTGCCACGCTTGCCACGCAAAGTGCGTCACCGGCGACCAATCCCAGCCCAAGCGCGCCACCAGAGCCAGCCCAGTGCCGTAAGTGCCACGCCCGCCACGCAAAACGAAGGTGGATGTCTCCAAGTGCCACGCCTGCCACGTGAAACGAAGGTGGATGTCGCCAAGTGCCACGAATGCCACGCAAAGTGATCCCAGCCCAAGCGCGCCACCAGAGCCAGCCCAGTGCCATAAGTGCCACACCTGCCACGCAAAACGAAGGTAGATGTCTCCAAGTGCCACGCCTGCCACGTGAAACGAAGGTGGATGTCGCCAAGTGCCACGCCTGCCACGCAAAGTGCCGCCACGGGCGACCAATCCCAGCGCGCCACCAGAGTCAGCCCAGTGCCATAAGTGCCACGCCTGCCACGCAAAACGAAGGTGGATGTCTCCAAGTGCCACGCTTGCCACGCAAAGGCCGCGGTGATGTGAAAGATGGATGACAAAGCTGTGTGTGAAAGATGGTTTGTAACAAAGTTGTGAAAGATGGTGTGTGACAAAGTTGTGTGTGAAAGATGGGTGACAAAGTTGTGTGTGAAAGATGGTGTGTGACAAAGTTGTGAAAGATGGTGTGTGACAAAGTTGTGTGTGAAAGATGGGTGACAAAGTTGTGTGTGTGTGACAAAGTAGTGTGTGACAGATGGTGGGTGACAAAGTTGTGTGTGTGTGTGACAGATGGTGGGTGACAAAGTTGTGTGTGAAAGATGGTGGGTGACAAAGTTGTGTGTGAAAGATGATGTGTGACAAAGTTGTGTGTGACAAAGTTGTGTGTGTGTGAAAGATGGTGGGTGACAAAGTTGTGTGTGAAAGACGGTGGGTGACAAAGTTGTGTGTGACAAAGATGCGGCGGAGGAGGCGGTGGAGGAGGCGGCGGCGGCGGAGGCGGGAAACAGAATCAAAAACAAGAACCCGACACAAAGATGTGGGGAAAAAGTTGCATCAATGCTGACCGCACCTTTTTCAATATCGGTAAGACTGCAAACATAGCTTTTCGTGCTGGATTTGGAAGCAAGGCAGATTTCTTCGGGCGGCATACTGTTCCCTGATTTACGTCGTTGTCGGGCCTTTCAAGTAGTGAGGGGCCGCTCATGATAGGCCTGCTGGTGGCGGGGCGAGGCCGGAGGGCACGGGCAAGAAGTTTCCGCTGCAAGACGTTGGAACATGAGGCCACACCTGACATGAATCCGAGCACTGTCCAGAAGGAAACAAGAAGGTTATGTTGTTTTCAATAGCAATCTGCGCACGATGTGTTCGACCTGATGTAGTGTGCGGCCCTCAGCTTTACTCGCTGAGAGCAGCCAGGACAAGTCTTGATGGAGGAGTTTCATCGCGCAGTGATTGTAGCGCAAGATGCTGGACACTGTGCCTGCAATGAATTGATCGCTTCTTCAGGTTGTTTTGACCCTTGGAAGTCCGCTGGAAGAGCTTCTTCAAAATGCGTACTTGTGGGAAGCAGGATCCTCCCAAATTTCAAATTCAGCTATACCTATGCAGCCTATGCATGTTCCCCTGAATTGGAGAACTTGAAGCAACCAGCCCAATCTGAATTGCCCAGTCTGGCTGGCAGTGTGTGTTTGATCAATTTCATGTTTCCGCTGTATGAACGCCTCAGTCTGCTCTCGTTCTGATTGACTGCCCCTAGTGGAGCAATATCTAAATATCCAACAAGCACATCCAGGCATCAAGTCTAGCAGCAAAATCAGAGTTCCAAATCAACAGACGTTTGGGATGTAGATGTCAAAAACCCTAGAGCCCAGCACTCGGCAAGGTCTTTCGTGGCCTCTTGGGTACGGATACCCGAAAGGGACTCGCTTGTATTGTTTTGTTCGTTGGGGCTTCGATTGGAAGACCTTGCTGCACCACGATTTGCTTGTCTCAAAGGATACCTTAAAGATACTTAAAGTGGCAGTCTTAAGGTTCCACATTTGTGAGAACCCAAGTCAGTTGAAGGAAGAGCACGCCTCTTTTTGTACCCTCAGTACATCGCTTCGAGCGTGGTACCGAAGTCACTAGCCCTACGGGGATTCTTTGGATCCACACACATGGGAATTGGCGCACCACTTACAGGTTTGTCTTGAAGAAACCATCTCAGTCTCAAATGGTTTCCAGTTTCAAGTCAAGAATCGTTCATTACTTTAATCATCCAAATGTTTTAACCGCCGTTTGCCAAACCAACCTTGAGCAAGCGGAGAGGCCACACAATCCCAGAAAGTATATACAAATTGCATAAGCAGGTGAAACGTCATTACATCATTGGACTGCGAGTCCAAGACTGTTTTTTCTGGTATAAAATCAAATCTGTTTTCCGTGTCAATCTGATACACTGACTGATACTGCAGCAAAAGTCTTCAGCAGAAGAACACAATGATGAACATAGGTTGAGAAGTCCTTCATTTTATCAGCTTCAGAGTCACTAGCATCCCTGCGGAACTCTGGTATACTTCATGATTTCCTGCCAAGGGCTCCACATACGGGAAGATGGACCCCAAAAAGTGCACCTTTCTGCAGTTTCATCCTGATTTTTCCATCATTGGGTGGTATTCATTCAGGATCGAAAAACAAACTTCCCAAATTGGATGGTTACGGATGGTTGGATCTCGGATATGACCAGCCACGTCTTCCCTGATTTCCCTGATAAAAAACCGCATCTTCCCCAGTCCGGGTGCGGCGAAATGTTCGGCGGCACAATCTTTGGCGGCCGACCGAAGACCTACCGGGCATCTGAGATAGAAATTGATAGCAAAGGACACACAAAAGTTGTCATCTTTAGGATCTGAAAACATCCATTTTGTGTCATTTCGTGGATCATTTTGACCCTTACCGTACTAAGGGCCCCTCTGAAATTGTCTTGACAGGTCTCAGCTTTTCGTTTGGACCTAATGACAATCTAAGCCAAAAAGCCCAACCGCGCGAACAGCTACGCCATGATCAAAATCTCCGATTCGGACTTCAGTTCTCCAACCTTTTATGTACTGTGTTGTTTCAAAAGTATAGCAATCAAAGAGAAAACACATCAAAAATCCCAAGCAACAGGGATATGTTACAGTGCGCCTGGTACGCTTGTATGACCCACGCCCAATTTTCATGAACTCCCAGTGCTGCGTCAGCTTCCAATGCCTTCTCATCCGCAGGTGCCAAGGCTCGCGCCAGCTTCTGCGCGTGGAAGCGCGTGGAGGTCCCGAAGCTAAAAGATGGCGGTGCAGTGCAGGTCCTTCGACCGGTTATCTATTCGACAGCGATTCACTCTCGATCCTTGGGCGAACCCATGGAAGATCTTGGAAGGGAACCTGTCCTCAAAGTTCTGTTTTATTTGTCGGCACCAAAAGCGCGTGTTTTTCTAAAGTTGTTCCGCTACCAAGTCGTGCTGCGGCCACCGGTCCTGTTGAATTGCGCCTTTCTTTTGCCTTCACCATCCCACAAACGGCCAGTATCATGTTCTCGAGCCTCCAGTTGTCTCGCTGCACGACTGTCTCAGTCTCTCTTGGAGGAGTCAAAAATCCATACACGACGTTGACCCCAACGTTAAAAAAACAACATCAAGGGGTGCTTCTTGGGTTTTGATGTTGAGCGGAATGTTCTAGAGTAGAGATTTGCACAAAGAGATCAAAAAAGTCGAGCTAGGTGATTGAATTTTGGATTGCGCCATCGTTTTCCTTCTCTCTGAAAACGAAAGGTTGGGTTGGGCAGGCAACCTTCACCCCAAAATTTGAAGGAAAGGAACATCTGCAGAGCCTGCACTCATGGATAGACTTGCTGTGAGCTCAAGGAAGCCTTTTCTCCGGAATCGGCGACAGCAGTACCCATTACGGGGGCCAAGTTGTCACCTGCTCAAATGTCATTATCACTTGACAGACACATCAAGGTATATGATGTACGTCTACATATTCTCCGACCAAACGCTGACGGAAGACCCAGCCCGGACCCGCGCCTTCTTCGGAAATCTATCTTTTTTGCAGCAGCTCCAAATGGGGATGCTCTTTTTATCTGATTCATATTGCTTGCCACAGGCATCCTGAGGTAGACATGGAATCACTGCTTTGGTCACGACTTCCCAAAAAGAAAGAAGTAAGAAATTCTCAGGCTGAAAACGTTTCTTTATGGCAAATAAACTTAGGCCGCCAAGCACAAATGACAAAGTTAGCCAAGCTGCTGGAAGAGGATAGGTACCAGGACCAACCTCGGTTGGTAAACATCAGAATACTACTCGCGTTGCACGTGCCCATCGATATCAAACTAACAGAAAACTTTCTGACCTCATCATGCCGGTCCATATCCCAGAGATTTGGTCCCGCAGCTTTGCCAGAGCCGTTTCAAACCGATACTTGGGAACTTGGGGATGGGTACCCCGAAACCATCCAAAACCATCCGGAAGCATCCGGAACCCATTCTATTGCGAGATGTCCTGACAGGACTGTCCAAGGCAAACAAGAACTCTTCGCCATGCAGCTTTCGGCCCTGTTTGCGACTCCAGTTCCAGAATCTTTGTCTTGTGTCCAATGCTCCACCTGGGCACGTGATCCCTGGTGCCTCTGCCGGTGTGCCGGCAGGACTCATCTCATAAGGTCACTTTTTTTACCATCATCAAGTCGTCAAGGTCCAGTCTAATGCGAAATTATGGGATCTCAAAGTTTGGAACCCAAGAATCTGTTAAAAGTGGCCGTTTTCAGCTGTGACCCCATTTCGATCCATATCTATGGCCCAATTGGTTGCCAAGATGCTTGGGTGGCACTTGGTCACAGCCTGGTGCATGCTGTAGCCGCGTTGCCGGCGGGCAGTTTGCGATGTTATATCGCCTGCATCCAGTTGGATTTTTGAATCGTACCTTCCCAGAATCCAATGATTTATCATCAATTCTGCGTGAAAATCATCATGTTTAAAGTAAAACCTATTTTGAGACCCAAATGGACGACCAAAACGACCATCATGCTGCTCTTTCACAGTGGAATTTACCTGTTACAACGCCGGAAACAGTCATGTCTAGTCTGGCTAAGGCTTTTGTTTACACGCTTCGTTGCCTCTGATCTTTTTTTTCACTCTTTTCACTCTTTTCACTCTTGCAGTCAAGCTACATGGGCCCAGGGGAGATCCGGCCCTTGGGAAAGCCATTCCTTACAGAGCTCACACATCAAAGTCATCACAATGAAAGCCGCAGCAAGAAGCAAGTTGGAACAATCCGATTCGACATTCTGAAATTCAGGGTCTGATTGGAAGACTACTTTCCAGCCAATGTACATGCCAAAGTGTAATGGATCATAATCATCCCCAATATTAAGCTGGTACACGAGCCGCACATCAGCCAACCAAGGGTAGTGCATCTAAGCATCAAGTCTGGAGCATTGGTGACCACCTTGAGTCAAGGAGGCAGAATTCAGAATGCACCCGAAGCTGCGTACAGACAAGGATACTTGAGCCGACCTTTTCAAAAAGTCATAGGAAATCCTTCCAAAAGATTTAACATGATTTACCCTCTGGTAAACTAACATAGCTATTGAACATGTCCATTTATAGTGACATTTCCCATGAAAAATGGTGATTTTCCATAGTTTTTTGTATGTTTACCAGAGGGTAACCCTTATAGTCCTTGGGGCTCAAAAAATGAACGGAACCAATAGATCCAAGGAACTGGGATCGATAAAAAACTCCAACTTATCCAAGCCACATCTCTTGGGCAAGTGCCCATGGTTGCAGCACGTGGTTCTCCATATTTGAAGGGCTGGGAGTCAGGTGTAACCTGCCAGATCATCCAAATGTGGTTGCCTGACCTGATGGTGAAATGGGACCCGATTTTACGATGCGGTCGGAATGATGAGGGTGGAAGGACATCAGCCAACTGCTTTCTGCTCCCGACTGATACATTTCATACACATTTTTTTGAAGTGCATACTATCAATAGCGTCCACCCCATCCAACTGCCCTCATGACAATGGAAACTTACCACATAACCAGCAACGACCAACAAAATGTTGCGCGTAGACAAAACCATCAAAGGAAAAGTTTGGGTTCAGAGCTGAAGCTTGAGAAGGATCCATTCAATCTCCAAGCTTGCAAATTGTATGAACTATGAACCCAAACTTTTTTGGGGGGGAAGCATTGCGTCCTTCCCTACTCGCGAAACCCATCATGCGCCTGAGTCAAGTCGTTGGATGCGTCAGGATACTTTGCTTTCCCTGGCTGGTCGCTGTATCATGGCGATTGAAATTGATGTACTAAATGTACCTGCAAAATCGATTACTGTAACTACTTGAGCATTAAGCATTAAGCCATCCATTTCAAATTTTGTGGCTTTGATGATTTTGAACTATCCCCAACTACAAATTCCAAGTGTTGGGACTTACCCTCACGCCTAATGGAGGCCGCTCAGAGCCAGCAAAGCTGGTGACAGGCATCGAGCGGATGCGCTTCGGGTTGTAGACATGACCCGGCGAATCACGGCCCAGCAGATTGGTGTCCTCACCCGTGCGGGGTTCAGCACGGAAGAACGGTGGACCGTTTTCAGGGAGTATTTTGAGCCCCAAAGGATCAAAATACAAAGTGTGACATGTCTTGTGGCGAACTGGATAGATAAATTAAATTCCATTGTCAATGAAGCGAAACCAGAACGCCCATGGCAGTCTGGACATGTGGGCTGTCCAAAAATGGGGAAGGCTTGCAAACCCATCAATTCCATAAATCATATGGTGGATTTATACTCCACATATAGAGGATACCAGGATGTGCACACTACATTGCCAGTGACGCCTGCCACATGATGCTCACAGGGCGTGCAGCACCCGGCCCGTGCCCAAGCTCACCCCCGGAGCGGGCTGTTTGAACAGCTGAAACATTGCTGCGGCACTTGAAAACTCGACTTTGTGCTGTGCCGACCCGGGTGGTATGTGCGTGTGTGTGCATTGTTGTGGTGCCAAAACCAGGCAGCAGAATCTACAAAGCACAAGAAGTGCAAATCAATGCCAATAAATTCCGTGCCAAAATCGGCCGGTTCTGTTCTTTCGCTCAGGAAGGTCCTAAAGGTTCGGATCCAGGGAATCCAGGCGCATCAAAATGTGCCTACCATAATTGGGTGGTTACGTGCTTGACCCACACCATCTTGATGGTTGCTTGGCTTGTTGAACCTGCAGCCCCACAAGAATATCCATCTTCATTCCATGATGGATCAAAGCACCAGGGTGAATCACATCCTTTTTTTGGGCATCGGCAACACCTATCACAAGCCGCGAAAGCGGCGCACCAGGCGAGCCCCAGAGGTGTTTTGCCTGGCACAATCCGCAGTTTGGCTCTGAAATTTACGGGGGAATGGATTCTCTCGCCTTGGAAACTAACTTGGTATGGGGTCAAAATTAGTGCCTACCTGAGATTCGGTGGTGCCTAGTCAGCCATCAAAATTCTTGTGAGACCCATGTCCATCAAGCCAAATCTCACCGTGCCTCTGCTAGATGCCTTGCAGCCACTGGGGGCAAGAGCAAGAATGCCTTGCGGCGATCACAGAGCACAACCAAGTCAAACCAATTTAGGGCCCATGCATGGTCAGTCAAAGTCAGAAAAATTACTGTGATTGTTGCTTGCGGATCTGCTCTGCCGTTGAATCTGAAGCTTGGCTGGAAGCTGATCATTCCCATCATGTCGACCCAGAATTGGGCATTTACATTTATGGCATTTATTGCATTTATGGCATTTATGGCATTAAATATCTAAGAAAAAGCACCAGGTCACCTCTCCAGGGGGCCTCCAAATTATGCGGATGGCGAAGGTGGCCAGCCTTTCAACACGCATCTGATCAGCGATCACCTCTGTCGAACTCTGCTATGTTTCTTCACTTCACGACCCAGCCCCTGCAAAACTGCAAGGCCATTTCAGCAACAGGCAAATGTGAGGATTTCAATCATCCAAGTTGTTTCAGTGCCAAAAAAACGAGCTGGAAAAGCATAGACAAAACTGCCCCACATTTCTCAAACAGAATTGCAAGTCTGGCAGTGCTCAAGATTTGGTACCCCAACAATCAACCCCCACTAGCCTGTGATGGAAATTTGCCTGCAAGCAGATGACAAGTTATATAACTGAGCAGCACCAACTGAAGTCCCGCATCAGTACTGAAGATTGGACAAGATTGCATCCACACAAAATCAACCCAACTCATGACATGGCTCGAATCTGCTCAGCTATCCCAAAATATCCCCAAAAAGCATCAACAAATGATTACAAGACACGTTAAAACTTAGGTTAAACCTCTAACAACCCAGGTTATTTCTGGATCTTGGCCCCTCACCTCCCAGCTGCGCCAATGCAGCAGTGGCATCCATGAGTCCCATGAGCTGATGCCTACCGCCTGGAAGAGGAAATCTACAGCGAAATGATATGAGAAACGATATGAAGCGATCCTATTTGTCAAATGGTTGTTTCAGTCACTTTCTTCAATTTTCTTCACATCAAAGTTATAAGCTTTGGAAACATTGTTGTTGCTTTCTACTACTCAAAAAAGGGCGGTTTCGGTGAAAAGGATGAACCACCCAAGTCTGAGATGGCAAGTGACTATCAAATAAAACCAGAATCGTGGTAAATACATGTGACAATCCTCAATGAGAATACAGAACGGAAAGTCGTAGATAGGTGGCATGACCCTGTTGTCTATGCTATCTTAACATTCCCCCAGGGGGAAAAAAATATACTTAGATATAGAAATACTGTAGATATAGATTATATATAGATTGTGGATCATAGATTATGGATTATGGATTGTAGATATTGATATAGATATGGAAAGAAGAAGTCTTGCCTCAAGAATGCCGCTGTGAGTCATCCTGCCTCCTTGCCAGGCACATACGCAACTCTCCAGTTTCCCCAACCTGACAACGCAGGCAGCACATGATTTTATCCCTCCAAGCAGCCCAGCGCATGGGTAGTTTCTTCCAAAAATGTAGTATACCCCCCAAAAATTGACTTTGGTTCATGGGAAAAAATGATGATGGTGAGAATTGCGGGGTGACCCTATTTTCAAACAAAACAATATATCAGAACATTGGGTGAAATTCGTCCTCTGTGATGGATTCGACCAGTTTCACCTGTCACCTGTCGCCTGAAAGTGTTGATTCAAGAAATGGCTTCTGGAAATAGATGGATGATGGCCAATGATGGCAATTGTCCCTTAACATCCCTTAACCCAGCATTTTTTACACTGAGCTGGCAACTGCATAGTGGCTTCCACTCGCAGTCGTCTCCTGACCGACCCTGCCACATCGGCCAAGGTGTGGTTAAAGGCCTGACACCCCGCGGAATCATCGGAACCCCTGCAGCGAACATTGTAACAGACCAGTGGACTTCCAAGACCAGTGGCAGTCGGTGATTTCCAAACCCTAAATGCATTGACAAATTGTGTCTACAATCGTTTTTTGGCCATGTATCCTTTGAGATTCTTTAGATTCTTTGGGAGCCAGAGAGTCTGGCTAAGTATCGATTGAAGCCTGTTTAATGCAAAGTAATCTTTCCCCAGCGATATAAAGATTATAGAGGGCACCCTGCACTGCACAAAAACCGTCTGTCGCCTTCACCATGGCACCCCGCAGCGCCCAACACAGCAGTGACGCAGATGCCACATGCGCTGCATGGAAGACCGCCATACTCGCCATGAGATCAGGACCCTGGCACAAGATGTTGGGCAACAGCAACGTGTTGGGTCGTGGAACGACGTGCCCCTTCATGCGGTCCAAATCGTGGCCCTTCCGAAATGGATCCAGCACTTGGTTGAGCTGTTGCAGCTTTTATCCAGGGATACCAACTACCCCAACCTGCATCTGCTGAAGGATCTCCAAACAGCGTCGCCACTGCCCAGCTGTGCCCAAGACGTGCAGTGCGGTGGCAAAGGTCGTGGCATCCGCAGAGGCCATGGTCTCCTGGCCGTATGCTATAATTATATACCTTTTCCATGGTATTTGATGGGAACATGTCAAGCATTGTTCCATGTTTCCACTGCGGAGGCTAGTAGCACAGAACATTGGTAGCAGAGACATTGGACCTGCACTGAAAATGAAACATCCAAAGTATGCACTGAGGAGAAATCCGAAATGGGAGATCCACCGATTTTTGCAGCTGTGCCAGAAAACAGAACTCCACCAGTCCACCAGGTCCATCTTCCCTTTGTAAACTTTACACCTTTTCTTTGTCTCCTCCAAGATCAGCAAACAAAGACTCCAAGACTTCGTGACCGCCATCAAAGAATTGAAGCTGATGCGATCCTACATTGCTGTCGACCGCTGTGGATTGCTGCCCGTAGGGGTTGTGAATGACTGCTGTGAATTCACAACTGAGTGACTACAACATGTTGTTCTGTCGCGTTGACTTCAAATCAACAAGCCAACCCACTCGGGTAATGCCAACCATGACACCATATGGATGCGTGTGAAAATTGCGTACCCCAACAAAATAGCATTCTGATAGGGAAAAAGATGATAAACCATTGGATCTAGAGGTACCCTATTTTCAGACAAGCCCAGATCAGTGAAAGCAGGACAACCTGCTTTAGCCCTCACCAGCCACGATGGAAAGCCACGCTGTCCGGCTGCAAGTTGTCCAACTGCATCTGCGTCAACAGGCCCATGGCATGCTCCCATTCCTCTCCTGGGGCCATGACGCCATGAGCGCTTGGAGGGTACTGGGATGAATCCTCAAATGAGTAGATAATTGAGAAGTCCCTGGTATGTCCCAGTTTGGGCAAATGATATAGTAGATGATTCACATTTTTTTTCCCAATAATTGAGATGATGATATTTTCCCAAATCCCATTCACAGGGCAACGAAGCCCACTAGGTGATGGCTGTTGGATTGTCCTTCGCAGTCTGCACAGGCACTGATGGTTGTGTTGTAGGAAACCACATTCGGCAAAGGGTCTGCAGTCAGCGAGCTGAATCAACGATGGTAAAACTGTCATAAAGATATTCGGGTCCAGCCAAAAAAGGCCGCGAAAACACCAGAAACCTCCTGATTTTGGCGATTATGGCTAGTTTAGTTACCCTTAACAATTACGAAGTAGAATAAGTGACATATGTCACATAGAAAATGAGTTGAAACAGTTAATGAATTATTTATAGGCATAGGAACACAAACACAAACCATTCCAGTTCAAATGTGTTCCATGTCATCTTCCTGACGGATCCGCCCGGATTCGCCTCTCATTGTTTGGAGTAACGCCAAGGCGTGATCCCAGCAACGCGCAGCAGCTAGAGCACTCAGGGTACTGTTGAAGCCTTGAGTTTTGGCTTGGCAGGGAACTGACTGTTGCTATAAAATCGTGACAAAATTGTATTGATATGATGTGTGTATTTATATATATATATATATCATATATATATATATGATATATGTATGTACGTAGTATATGACATTACTATTTTTCTTGACATTATTACTATGACAATGACATCAATGAACAATCGACTTGAGTCTATTATATTCTGTTACAACTGTTACTATTGTTGCACTTCTAATGAAATGTCATTGAAGGGATAAGTCAGAAGTTTGATGATTAGTTAGTGTGTACTGTATATATATATATGTATATTTATATAATATTGTCTTGTTGTCATCAGTTCTAATCATCACTGTCCTTATGATTTCTGTGGTGACAACATTTGGGCAAACCGCGGTCGAATCTTCAGAGGCGCAAATCGAAATCGCAGATTGTGCGAGCGCGCAGATTGCTAGCGCCTTCATGATTCGGAAATGACGTGTTGTAGTGTTGTTCTTGACTCCATGGACTCCATGGACTCCATATCTTGAAAAGTTCTTTCAGCCACCACATTTCCCGAATGAACTCACCCAGCTTAAACTGAGCAACCAATGACATCACTTTGTCTGGAGGAAAGCAAGCGAAGACACTGCTGCCACTCACTTCCTGGTCTTGGCCCAAAGTGTTGATTACGCCCGCAAAATGAGGCAAGACAAATTGCTATGGGTCGTCAACTCTGGTTCCCAAGCCATCTGTTGGTATCCCATCGGCACCAGAGTGAAACCCAGTCCTCTGGCACAGGCGGAGATAAGTGTATTGAAGCCAACCAAATCCGTTGATGTAGTTTTTCCTGCACCTACAAATTTCCGGGCATCTCAAACATGAAGCAGCGCTTGGACGCATGTAATTATATGTCATTTTTGCCTTTCAATCATAATCAAAGAGTCGCCATAGAGTCAGTAGGGTATTGGCTGCTTCTCCAAAAGAATTCTTCGAGGGCATTACATAAGGTGCAGCTGCATGTCGCACATCCCTTGCCTTTATGGATCCTATCTGTCAATTGCCCTGTTTGCTTTTGCCAGCTCGTTTTTTTTTAAGCAAGAATCTTTTTCAAACCCCAAAACGACCAATGTTCCGAAATGCCAGGAATGTTCCAGGAACATCCAGGAACTGAAAAACATGGGACCCAGGACTCAGCCTGTGCACAGCTGCAGCGCTCTTTCCCACTGTGCAGCAGCCTTTACAGCAAGTTCAGCGCGAACAGAGAAACGACACAAGAACCACAATGAACCACACAATAGTCGTTTGATGTTGTTTGCTATCATCGACCTATTAATTGAACCCTTACCCTTGTAGAAGCGACACAGAAATGTCATTTGCTCATCCACAGCAACGCCCATTAAGGGAAAAATGACCATGAATAGAACCCGCCAAAAAAAAAGTAATTCCAGTCTCGAGCGATGTGTCACCCAATGTCATCTTCTTACAGAAACAAATCGAGGTTCCTAGTTGCCCACTTCTGCAACTGTAGCTTGACATTAACTTCAGTGCACTTGATCAATTCCGATCCCCCAGGATCTTCCACTACAGAAGCTTGGCGGACCAACGGTCAGACAGCATTGCACCTCACAAACGGCCAACACCGCATTAAAGCTCTCCACGTCGTGAGGACACTGCCTGCGTCGTAAGGGTGTCCGCTCAAACAAACCTGGGACCATTTCTGGGCAATCTGGGACTCTTTCTTCTTGGCCCGAGTCATGTGCGCGCCTATGCGCAGCCGGTGCTAGTTGTCAGGGTCGCTCCATGTCACTTTGGTCCCACGTGTGCCATACGACATGTCAGTCGGGGGTGGGGGGGTGGCTGGGGGCACAAAACAACATTCGTGTTGACTTGCACTATACTCATGATGTAAACTTGATGTTGACTTGCACACAACCTTGATGCTGCGCTAGAGATGCGAACGCTCATGATGCTGACTTGCACACACACACACACACGCGCACACACTTGCTCAGAAACAGCAATGCGAATTTTGTTGTGGAATGCATCTCACGTGCACAAAACAGTCCCTTAAAAACTGCCAGGAAAATTTGTTGATCCAGCGTGAATTTCAGTACGAAGTAAATTTTCTACGTCCTTGCTCTGAGGAAGGTTCTGAAGCAGTTTTTTCAATCATAAAAATCGTAGAATAGGCAGATTGTGGCAACAGTGCAAAAAAGAAGTTGAAAACAAATCGACATGCCGGTTCTTGGCTTAGCCGGTTGCCATGGACGGAAATGAGAATTGGTGCAGGTACGCAGATTGGCGTCCCAATCTGTGTCACCAGATCAAATGGGTGTCTTCGTTGGTAGCGGTCCCAAATGATCTGCCGCTACCCCCTGCAAGTATAATTCAAAAGCGAAAACCACGAAAAACAACCATCATCGAAACAAAGGAAGTTTTACATCTTTTGAGATGGTCCACACACACGCCTCGCTGCCGCGAGGCTTTTTCTCAGGTTTACACGCGGTGAAGGCTATTATCCGTTCCCTGAAGCGGAAATGGCTTCAAAATACAGGGAAGAAACATCAAATGAGTTAATCCTAAAGCTCACAGGCCTTCGTCAGGTAATGCCTCCATGCGCCGTGCTTGGTTTGACAAAGTCCGTGTAGATTCCGCCAAGTGGCTGGCAAGATGAGCCAAATCTGCCGCCGAGAAGATCTGAACTGGGTGTCGGGAAAGGTCACCTTCAGTATCCTCGAGACGTTCGAGTATGGCCATGTTGGCCTCCCTGTCATTGTTGAGAATGTTCCAGAGGAACGTTGCCAGTTGATGGATCTGGACGGGAGGTGGATTGATGTCAACATTGGCAATGATAGAATCGGTGTCATCCATGCCGGATTCATGCACCGACTCAGGGCTTTCTGGAGCTTCATCTTGACGGGGATGCCAATTTCCATACGGAGAGATCTCCGGAATCTGAAAATAGCGACGCCAGTAGTTGGCGAGCTGGGAGGATTGATCCCATGAGTCAATCCAGCCATTCTGGCCGGCACGAATATGGCCGATGATGCCATTGAAAAAATATTCCGGCTGCCTATTGTGATGGTTGCCACGTCGATCCACTTCCGTCACCATAAGTCGGCGAATCGCCGGTTGGGTGTTGCCATCTGAAGGTGATTGGACCTCGACAAAGTAGTATGCATGGAGCTGACGTCGGACTTCTTCCATCTCTTGCTGGAGTGGATATGATTCCCTTGTAGGATTAGGGAGAATTGGAGCTTGATGATCGGCAGGAGATGGTATGGGTGTGGCAAGATTTGCCGAAGAGTACCCGTAGTGAGGTGTGTACTCACCTGATCCTGTAGGTGAGGTGGAAGGTCCAGCTTGGGGAGCATTGTCGCTGCGGGAAGGATGCAATGAATCCGAAGGAGCAGCAGTGCTACTGGATTGCCCATGACTGCGAGATCTCCATGAAAGACGACGTGGCATGCTCATGGAGGATGAAGGATACGTAATACCGGCAAATGAGGAATCACGTTTGGTCATGGTACCGCTGGAGCCAAGAGCTAAAGAATTTAACAGGTAAGAAGCAACAAAGAGGCCAAGACAAAAAAGCAAAGGGAAAGTCCCACAACCCTAAATGCAGGAGACTTTTCAAGCTTAAGGAAGCATGTTGCGGTTCGGAAGAGCCTCATGGCAACTCACGCGCATGATATAAGGCTGAATGTGAGACGTAAAGTAATGAATGTTATTTGAAAAGATCTCACTGTGTTCTTGTCCCTCAGTCCAGTGAGGGCGATAGGTGTTCAAATAGGTGATCAGGTATTCCTCGTTGCGGAGAGCAAATGTATCTCCAGTGTCGTCTTGCCATCTGATGTCCATAGATGAAGGAGGCAAGAATCGATCCCACGTATACCAGATATGCTGGCTGATGCAATATAACAGGTTGTACACCGTCAAGGTTTCCAACCGGTGTGTGTTGAGCAGAACATTGTAGGTGAACAATGCATGTTCCTCGACACGAGTGAGGCGAGGGAGGACCTCACATGTTGTAGTGGCCATTGGGTCATTATGAGTTTTATTCATAAGTGGACGAACTTGTTCAATGTCAACGATGACCAAGACCTTTCTGACTCGAGGAGCAGGAGGAGGTTGCTCAGGCCGAGGATTTTGTTGCCAATCATTTTGCTGAATGCGACGGTTCTGCCACATATAGTCGTCCCGCGAGCGGGAGCGTTCAGGAGCTGTTCGTCGGTGAGAATATGAATGAGCCATATTTGCTGTGGATGAACAAAAACAAAGAGATGGAGCACTTGGCGCAGGCGAAAGAAAACCAAACAAAAGAAGGAAAGAACCCCAAAGGAGAAAAAAGCCAAGGAGAAAGGGAAAGGAGGGAAAAAAGACATGGGTCACAAAAGCAACAAATGAGGCAGCATATCACACTTTTTTGACATCGCAAAGATTGATGCTAGAGTCAGTCATCTCCCTCAAGTTCATGAGGTGGGTTGTTCGGACCCGGTGGGTCAGTCACTTCTGATGTCTGTTTCAAAAGTCCCCATCGGAGCTTGCAGAGCTGAGGGTCGCGATGGAGTCTCGCTCCGATCGTTTTCCACGAAGGTCTGGACTTTGTGTCCTGTTTCATGCCGATCAATTCTTGGTCATCGGCGTGGGTCCAAGGACGAGCCGGATCAGGAGGTGTAGCGGCTGGAATAGCATGGAGGATATGCATATGAGGAGACGGCGGAGCTTTTGGATTGGAAGTCAATGTAAGAGGAGGTGTTCTGGGTCTTGCTTTCCCACCATGAATGTAACTGATGTCCTCTCTTGACACAGCCTCACCATCGGAGTCATCAGAATTCATGTCGCCTGATCGGGCGTCTGATATAATTGGTAGCGATGTCGAATGGTCAGCATCAGGATTGTGGGCGAGTCTGGGCTCAGGAATGGACTCCCCTTTCTGCTTCTTTTTTGGTTGTGGGTCCACCAAAGATGATGACCGTTGTTTTGATCGCACTGGAACAGGGGTGGTAGTGCGTGTTGGCGCCGTAGGGAAGGTAAACGTTGTTGTGGACCCAGGAATCGGATTTGGACCAGGGTCCGTCATGAGACTGGCAGGCCGAGATGCAACAGTGTTGAGAATGGATGCACTGACTGGTGGCGAGCTTGTTGATGCCGGTCGAAGGTATGGTTCTGGATTCAATACCATGTGGGAAGGGATGCCTCCGTGTGATACCAAGGTCGGGGGACCTTCGGATGTCGGTCTGGGCACAAAAGTGTGCAGGCTGGTTGTTGGATGATCAAGACGGAGATTTGCCGGAGGCGGCGATTCATCATATTCAATGGAGGGTTCGAAGAAAGGCAAGAGCCCTGCCAGATAGTTAAGATGCATAATAGCTCTGGCCAAATGATGATGGAACGCTCGCCCTTGAGCGTGATCCATGATCGTTCAAACGAGGACGAAGCAAGAAGAAAGCGGAAATTGAGCCAAAAAGCTGAAGGAGAGAAACAAGAAACAACAGGACACCAACAACCACGAGAAAGGACAGGAAGAAACCAGAAACAAGAGGGAAGAACAACACCGGAACCATAATGAAACGAGCAACCCTGGAAATAAGCTGCAGAAGCAAGTTTTTGGTCGGCAATACTCGAGTTCTGATGCTGAATCAAAAGTTGGTTGGAGATGGACTGAAGTTCCGCATTGGGAAAGCCCCGTAGGGATGGAAAAGCTCCCTTGATGACAATGTGACAACGCGACCGGAAGCCGCTGAGAAGAACCGAAGGAGGTGAAGCTGAGAATGGTGAGAGAACTTGTGACACCTGCGTTGGTCCCTGGTAAATCAGTTCCAGCGGCTTTGTTTCGATCATAAAGCCGAGGAATTCTTGGTCTGGCTCAGTTTCGAGGATAATAGGTTTTCCATAGAAGCCATCATCCAATAAAACCTCATATGGATCAAATGAGGTAAGACGTTTGTCACCGAAGATGAGGCGATTGTCAACGTAGCGGACATGTTTAATGAACAGGTGATGATTGGAGAGAAGTTGGTGGAAGGTGTTGTGCCAAATCTGTTCACTGATGGAAACGACCATGAGACATAGGGCAGGAGAAAGAGGACTGCCCATGGGACTGCCGCGGCATTGGCGGATACATCGTTGTCCCAATGCGAAGGTCTGCATATGCAAGGCTGATTTAATCAACTCTGGGACATCGCCGATGACAATCTTCCGAGTGACATTGAGGCGACGAAAGGTACGGCCTTTGATGATGTCTCCTGGATTGTTGGACTTTCCAGGGTAGACAGAGAAGACCTCCTCATCGTAGACATTCATTTTGGGCCGGAGAAAGTCCAGGAGCATGAACCAGGAACGAAGGAATCGGTCTTGATCAATACTGGTGAAGAAGCCTGCCAAGTCTTGATTGACCAAAATCAAATCGGCGTCGACAGGCGCCGATCTCAATATCGAGAGCAAAGTGTACACATCTCCGGTAGCGAAATGATTTGGACATGCCGTGGGAATAAGCTGGAAAATGAGTCTGGCAAGAATGTTGAGCATTGGTCTGAATGGGGAATCGACAAAGGAAATAATAGGTCTTCCGCTGTGGAAGTCTTTCTTCCGTTTGGCCAGAATATACCCAGATGGGAGTTGGCGACCCGATCCCACTGCCCACGGATATGCTCGTCCGTGTTGGCGTTGAAGGGATTCAACCAAAGAGGTCACGATTGAGGATGGTTCATTGGGTAGGGATTCAAAGATGGAAGGGTCTTGGAATGTCTTTTCGATGGATTCGTAATAGATGCACGGGCAAAATATTCGAAGAGAGGAGGCATGTTTGTCCTCACAGTGGAAGATGGCACCATCAAAGGTTTCTTGTAGTCGTCCAATTGATTGTTTTGTGATGTGATTGGTGATCTGTGACGAGTGTTGGTGCCACAGCTGGTGACAAAGGTCGGTGATATCGGACTGGGGCATGGAAGGAAGACCATTTCGTTTGGTCCAATTCCGCAAGCCAAGACGCAATTGGTTATGAAATTCCTTCTTGGAAGGGAAGACTTTGTTGGCCAAGGATCCTTCCGCGATGACAGCAAGGTCTGGTTGGAGATGGGAGTGAAGAAGAGAGCCGGAAAGGACCCAGTGAGAGTCCGAAGGATTGAGTGCCGCACTCTTGTAACAGGACCAGGATTTGCAACAACATGTGGCAGGGTTCGTAGTCGACCAGTCGTCAATGGCTTGTTTGTGATTGCAAAGAATGTCCAAGACTGCCGCATGTTTGATGAAGACCGTCTTGAAGGAAGGAGTGTGACATGGTACTTGGTGAGCCAGCATCCTGACGTGCCATTGTCTCAGAAACTTCTTCAGCGTTTGCTGAAGGTCTGGAGCGAGGCACCATGGAGCCCGTAGAGCTGTTGCCTTGGGTGCTGGTTTTCCACGCCACCATTGGATCGAAGCGTCGATGGCATTCAGGGACAGAGTACGGAATGGCTCCTGGGTGTTGTTGGCCAGTCGTCGAAGAGGGTAGCATAAGGTCAATCCACCATCATTGGATCGAAGCAGCTTTGTCTGCTCGAACCGTGCCTTGGTATTTGAACCCAAGGCGTGAATGATTGTCCAGAGTTCCAGACGGTTTTGGAATCTGGAAGAGGTCAAAACTTGACGTACCAGCTGTGGAGTGAACTTGTGTTTGGCACGCCGCCATAGAGTCGCAAGGCCAAATTGAGCGTTGGTGTTAAGAAGGGGTTTTTTGAGAAGACCCTTCTTTGGGTGGAAGAATTGGCAAATGAAAGGATAATTTAGGCGAGGTTGCCATTCTTGAATCAGTGCCATTTCAAGGCTGCGGTAGTCGCTTCTGTCTGTATAGATTGGAATAGGTGCCCAAATATACAGGTTGTCGTGTTCTTGCCAATAACGAAGTGCCAGTTCAGCTTGCACAAGTCTCTCATTGGTGAGTTGAAGGTATTTCCTGGAGCGGCTATACTCTCTGTCCATGATATGGTGCATTGCAGAGCCCACGTAGAATTTGGGTTGCATGGATTTTATGTGAGTGAAACGAATATAGACGCTCTGAGGTTGGAAGAATTGTCTGGAAAAAAGGTTGTGGGAGTGTAGCGTTGAGCCCCACAGGTGTTGAAGGTCCGCACACCCTTCCAAAATTGACTTCAGCTTGAGATTGGGTCTGTGACCATGAAGAATTGCCAGGAGCATCATTCGAGTTTGACTGATGCGGAATCCTTGAAATAAATGGATGCTGTAAGTCATGGTGAAGGGAGTCAAAATGTAAAGAATAAGAATCATCGAATGGAGAATTTGCAAATGGGATTGAAGCACCTTGTGCTTGAGTTTTCGACGCAAAAGCGGAGCTAGTCAGTTGGTAAGGCTAATGCCCGCTGTCATAGCCCGGAGAAGGTTCAACGCATCATAGTTTTTTCCCATGAGGTTGACTGGGATTCCCATCATGACTGCCACTCGTTCTACAGTCTCAAGCGCATCAGCTGGTTGCTTGGCCCACCATTCCTCCGTCTTGGCAATATTGTCGGTGAGCACTTTGCGTTTTGCATCGGAGAGCGCGAGTTCTTTCAACCATTTGTTGAAGGCTCTGACTGCAAGAGTGGGTGGCATGTTTTGAGTGAGCCACGGATTGACACTGGTGGTGCCGACCAGGAGAGATGAAGGATCAAAGCCCGGTGGTGCAGGAGGAGCTGGTTGCTGAGAGCTTCGAAGAAGAGCAGCTTGGATGGGTGTGGCAGCAGGGCCAGATGATGAAGGGCCAGTGGTGCCCGGAGAAGAGGAATCGCCTGGGGTTTCCCCGAGTTGTTGTCGCAGTTGGGCAAGTTGACTCCGGAGTTGAGTCAGTTCATGCTGAGTGTCAGGGTCTGCCATTCGGGTAGGAACCCAAGTGTGGATCAGGTCTGCAATCTGTTGAGCAGCATACTTGGTGTTGTTGGTCTTGTCCAGCAACTTTCCATCCTGTCTGGCTTTGCAAGATGACACCTTGTCTAGGTCCACCCCTTTGTTCCGAAGTTGGGTCAATAGCTCCGTCATAAATACCACAGCTGCGATGTCCCCCGTTGGAATCAGGTACAATTCACGCCCATGAGCCAGCTTCCGAAGCCAGAAGTTGTTGGCCTGCTGATATAGTAAGGCCGCTACCGGTAGCTTCAAAGGGTCGCATCCCTCGATGTCCAGCTTCTGTGTAAAAGCTGAAGGTCGAATACATCGAGGGAAGGTCAAACCGTTGATCTTCTGATTGTCGTAATGGTCTTGATCTTCTTGCCAGTGAGGGTTAAGATCGAAGCCATATGTGCGACTTTCATCAGTGGTAGTCTGTCCTCCTGGTGACTTGGAGAATGGAGTGCCGGAATGGCGAGGTTGTGACGACGGGATCGATGGAGTGCTGGGCGAAGCCAGTTGAGTTGGAGCACATGGAATCGTAGGTGAACATGGTGGAGTGACTGATCTGGATTGACGTGGATAAGCAAGTGTTGGTGGTGGTGACGAAGGAGGTGCAGGTGGAAATCTTGGATTGGCTGATGGAAATCTTGGATGTGGCCATGTGGTCATCGAAGCCGATGGATCTGTTGATGTAGTCATCATGTAAGGTCCCGGCTGGCGTATATTGAACTGAGGCTGAAACTGAGGTCTGGACTGAGGTCGTAACATCTGTTGAGAGTGCCAGATCGCTGATTGCATAGGACCACACCATCGCGGAAAGAAAGGAAGATCTTGCCGTACAGGAGGACGAGGAGGGTCAGGTTCAGCGCGATTTCGAACAGGTGCTGGTGAGCGGGATCGATCAGACTCTGCCATAGTGGCGTGATCAACTCAAAACTTACTGATGGATCAAAAAGGCTGCGGTGGTTGCAACGATTGACAAGATGAGATGAAATGGATCATCAAATGTATGGTACCTTGACGCTTTCAAGCAAAGTTGGTCCTTGTATCAAACACACAAAACAAACCTGATCAAAAGAAATGAAATCCATCAAGGCGAAACACAAGTTGAATGGGCAGGTCAGCTGTTGCAATGGAGCATTTTTACCAAAGCGTTTGTCCAGGAAATCCCTAGAAAGAAGTCATGATCCTGTTTAGGACAAATAAGCTAGAGATACACGATCTGAGAGTGCTGTCTTAAGTGCTCAACGTCGAGGTCTGGCTGCACGCCGTTCCTCGTTGGCTCGGTAGTTGACATTGTCCTCAGAGTCGGTGTCCCGCAGATCAATAGGGCGTCGTGCCAGTCATCATCCTTGAGGTCTGACCATTTGATCGCGATGAATTTCAGCCCCACGTGGTAGCTGTGAGCAATCGTGTACTTCTCAGGAGTGGTGACGATTCCCTTTTTAGCTACATTGAGCTGACATTTCTCGTTCCCTCCAGCGCGTAGTGAAAGATGTTCCAGTGATCCTCTATAGATCGCCCCAATGGTGATCTCTTGCTGGCCTTTTCCTTTCTTCTCCATAGAATCGAGCAGTTCTTGTTCTGCCCATGATGAGATGTTCTTATCAGCATTCGCAATCTGTCGGCCTATGTAGAAGGCTCCAAAGGTGGGCACGTGACATCGCTGTGGATTTTTGTGATAGGACCAGTTTGCTCGGATCTTGCCCTCCATGAGAATCAGCTGGGAGGTACTGAGGGTCGTACCATGGCCAAGTGCCCATGTGATGAGGGTTTGGCTGCCAAAGGGTGGAGGCATTTGAAACCGACTCATTTCTGGTAACGGCATGACCAGGGCCAGCATGCCTGTTTGAGGAAGTTCTCGAACATAGCATGCGGAAAGATCAAAATCTGTCAGGATGCCAGTACTCGACAATAAATGTATGGCCTTCCTGCCAATGTCTGTTGGGATTCTAGAATCCACTTTAATTCAGTTCTTCCATCGCTTCCTCGAAGTGCTCTTGGACAATACTCGTGGATGGTTGTGGAAGCTCCTTGGCATCAAGTTCATTTGCCGCTCTCATCCGATCGGGATGGGTGAGAGCATGTTTGACTTGACGAGCCCATTCCTCTTTGGAACCTTCTTGAAGGTTGATGGCAATATGACCAGGTGGAAGAGTGGAAGCTCGGGACTGAGCAGAACCCGAGCGATTGGGATGATTGCCATGGTTGTGTGAGCGCTGTTCCAGCGAGAATGCCGTCAAAGGTTTTGAGGGATATCTGGTAAGATTGATGTTTGTAGTACGGCTTTGAATAGTCGACCCATCCGGAGGGATGTGTGTGATATTGAGACTTGGACTGGTCTTTCCAAGACTGCCAGGACTTCCACTTTTTGGTGGAGCTGTGGTCATGGTAGGTGGAGTGGTCATGGTAGTCCGACTTGTCGGAGATTGAAGGTTGTTCGTAGTGATGGTCGTTCCAAGGTTCAGGTTGATGGGTAGTGGATGGATAAGTATAATCATCACGTCAACGATGTTCATCTCGCTGATGTGGTACTTCACGATGACGTGGGGAGTTGGATCGAAGAGTGACTGACTGGGGACGGCTTGGAGGCATGGAGTCATCACGTGAGCGGGAATGTCGTCGACGGTGACGTGGACGGCTATCACGTCTGTGACGTCTCGGACTTCTCGGGATCGAAATTGGACGTTTGTCCACTTGAGTTGGAATGTGTTTTGACCGTGACCTGGAACGGCGATGAAGCCGTGGAAGTGGTGGTAACGGGACGACAGGTGGAGACTCTGCGACTGGAGTCGCTGGTGGAAGTTGTGACACACTTGGATGAGGACTCTTAGACCTTTCTTTGGTCTTTTCCATAAACGCCTGCATGCCCGATTCCACTGTGTGACGCATCTGTTGAATCATCTCTTCTGGATTGAAAGTGATGTTGGGCCCTTGTTGACCGGGTTGAGATGGAGTTGGAGCAGGAGGTGTTTGGGCTGGTGGCACCGTTGGTGGATCAGGTACTGACGGAGGAGTCTGATGAGATGCGGTTGGTCGAGGAGGCTGATGGAATGGGAGAAGCTGCTGAAGTTGCTGGATATGGGTCTGAGCTTGGGAATTCAATTGTTGATTCAATAGTGTATTCTGTTCCCTTAACTGAGCCAACTGAGCTTGAGTCTGAGCTTGTGACTGAGCTTGAGACTGTTGGTTCATCATATCACCTCCACAAAATTGACCAAATTGTGCTGCAGGTTGAGGTGGAGTAAAGGCAGGCGCTGACCAGCCAAAGTTCCACATGTTCTCCGAAAGGTTTGGCCAACGACCAGGAAACATGGCCAAATTTGACAGGTCTGGCAGCACTGTCAGACGATCACTATAATGGTAAAATCACTAACATTTGATGCATCCACAACGCATGCAAAATTCGTGATAAGGCTCGAAGGCCCTCGGTATTCAAGTCACAACCCTCTGGACAGCTTACGTGTTCAACCCCTGAATTAGGTGCACAAATTCAACCTCACCAGAGAAACCAAAAAGAAGTGACCACACCTGTAAAGCATGTCCTGTTACCTCGAATGTCATGTAAATGGCTGCGGTCTGTCTCTTGAGTTCCAGTAAAAAGGCCGATTGTTGTCGTGGCTTCCAGCTATGCACATCGGTAAGAAGGAAGATCCCCGAGACAGCGGGAAGCTGTTTAACACTCACTCGACCGACCTGTGAGACAATGAAAAGGCCAGCGGTTCACTTTACTTAAACGAATTACTAATTCAAAAGTGTAAATTCAGACATCGTTTTACTGTCAATTGTTAGCCTGGAAAGGCTTTCCCCGAAGGGTTCCTGCCAACTTGACGTAAACAGCAGGAATGACACACTTGCTCAGAAACAGCAATGCGAATTTTGTTGTGGAATGCATCTCACGTGCACAAAACAGTCCCTTAAAAACTGCCAGGAAAATTTGTTGCTCCAGCGTGAATTTCAGTACGGAGTAAACTTTCTACGTCCTTGCTCTGAGGAAGGTTCTGAAGCAGCTTTTTCAATCATAAAAATCGTAGAATAGGCAGATTGTGGCAACAGTGCAGAAAAGAAGTTGAAAACAAATCGACATGCCGGTTCTTGGCTTAGCCGGTTTCCATGGACGGAAATGAGAATTGGTGCAGGTACGCAGATTGTCGTCCCAATCTGCATCACCAGATCAAATGGGTGTCTTCGTTGGTAGCGGTCCCAAATGATCTGCCGCTACCCCCTGCAAGTATAATTCAAAAGCGAAAACCACGAAAAACAACCATCATCGAAACAAAGGAAGTTTTACATCTTTTCAGATGGTCCACACACACACACACACACTTGATGCTTCGAGTACGCTAGAGATGTGCTATGCTCATGATCTAAGTTTGATGTGATTTGCCCAAGAACTTGATGGTACGCTAGAGATGTCGCGAATTTGACGAACGTCACTTGAACGTATTTCAAAGCGGCTCGTTTTGATGGCAGTGTTCCATTTTTTGCTAGCAAAAACAAAATGAATAAAACGACCTTCAGAAGGACGGATAACACCCAAGCCGTGTTTTCTCAAACAAGTACAAACAAACCCAACCAAAACCAAAACCACGCAAACATTTGTGTTTGTCAAAGCCTCACTTCACCATGGCCCCGCCCTGGAAAGCCACCTCCTTAGCCAGTGAATCGCCAGCTGCCACTGCTTTGCTTCCCGCAGGGCGCCCAAGCTGCAAAGATATGACGCCAGATTGGGTTGTAATTTCCTAAGGCACATCGAAAAACCATTGGCCGCACGAATGACCCAAATTTCATGCCATCTGGACGGGGTCAATTTCGTGAAACTGGTCTGACCCAAATTTCATCAGAATTCATGCCAGATAAAAGGACAATGCATTCAGAGGGCATTATAATCATTATAATGTCGCTGGTTCCATCAGAATCAAACCGCAATCCCCGATTTTCTACCAGGTGTCTGCTGCTGCATCCCTTCCAGAACAGCCAACGCTTCTCGCCAAGAGGACTCGTTCGCCAAGGCCATGATAGTCGTATTGTGTGTCACGATGCGTTGAGCCACCTTGGCCTCGGCCATCTTGGTGTCCAAAAAAAAGCTCAAATTGCTCGCAGCAAAGGTAACATGTGGTCACTGCTCAAGGAAAATAAAGAATAGCTCTATTTTGAGTTTCGGCAGTCGATCATCATGCCTCCTGTTGTAGATTGTTCGCCCCGAGTTGGTGATTTGATTCCTTGTCCCGGCCTCTTGCACAGGTAAAGATAGGGAGATATCAAAATGGCGAATGAAAAATCAGGAAAATATAGGGAAATGATGATTCAACCATGGGATGTTTTTCGGACAAACCCACTTGGGTTCCTATCAAAATACATGCCCCGCAGGATAACCCTTTGCAGCCATGACTTCCACCTTCATCAAGAAGGAAGTCGCTGTCATCCGTCGGCATTCCTGAGACTTCGTGCTGCGGTGCGAGCCGAGGCCACCTTGAACAGCACCCAACCGGAATCAAAAAACCACCAAGAAAAATTCACCAATCCAGACTAAAATAGTCATTCTCCCCATCAACATTACAAAAATATTACATTAGTAGTCATTCTCCCATTGATACGGGCTTATTTGAAACTAGGCTACCCGGCTACCCCGTAGTGTTAAATAGACAGGCTTAATCATCATATTCCCTCTGAAATTGCCAAGTGCCCAATAAAAAACCACCCAATACGTCAGATTGCTGCCAAAGACTCCTGACCCTTGCCGGCACGTGCCAGTGCTGCCAGTACCGCATTGAAGGCCACAATGTCCAAGACCAGGCGACGACTCCTCAGTAACGCTTCTTGAGATCTCCCTGAATTTGCCAATATTTGCAGTTACTAGATGCATATATAATTATACATATATTGCATGTATAGAAGTACCGTGTAAATATAATATATGTATATATACATATAGCTATTGTCCTGTAACTTGTACTTTCTCTTTCTCACGTGGTATCACCCGCGGCAAAAGATGGAGAAAAGCGGTACGTTCCAACAAATCAGATCAACTGTGATTGGTACAGTATGTCTCAGAATTCCAGTTCATGCGAGTGCCATGTGTCCTTCACTGTGATACAACATCAGTCTTGCAAAACTCACCCGACTTAACTAATTTCCAAAAAGACTCAGCTATCCTCCAGTATCCTCAAAAAACTCTCACCTACATCAACTGGACGGGAGTGCGCGCACGTGTGTGCCCAGCAAATGGTTGGGGTTCCATAAATCAGTCTGCGAACTACCAAGACTCACTTGGATTTGCGTAGGGGGCCATTAAAACAAAGATAAATAATCATCATAAATCACAATAATCACAAATCACAATCTGACCATTAAAACAGATCACCAACTTCTGGGGTTGCATCAATGGTGTAGCACAGCTGAAGCCATGTGGCTGTGCCAGGTGCAGCAGTTGCAGAGCCAACGGCCACTGTGCCTTGCCACAAGCAGCCACCAAGGAGGTAAAGGCGACAATGCCTCGGTCTCAGGGATGTCCCAGACAGAACTGGCTCTAATTGCAATGGTTATAAGTTATTAAGTTATAGCTATTGTTAACAATGCTATAATGATAGTTCATGATATGTATTATAATATACTAATGCAATATTAATGAAATTAACAACAGTTACAAATGATAGTAGAACTGCTACTTGAGAGGGGGAACAAGAAAGGTAGGTGATCAAGAAGGGAAAACAAAGCCTCTCCGTGTAAAAGTTGGCTGTGTGTAAAAGCGTGCTGTGTGCACAAGTTTCTGTGTAATTTGTTTCTGTGTAAAGGCATCTGTGTGTAAAAGCGTCTGTATCAAAACTGCTGTGCATAAAGACTTCTGTGCGTAAAGGTTTCTGTGCGGAAAAGATCCTGCGTGTAAAAGCTGCTCTGGGTAAAGTTTCTGCGTGTGCAAGTTTTGGTGTGTAAACATTTCTTTGTGCAGTCTGTGTGGACAAGTTTTTCTGCGCTAAAGTTTTCTTGTGTAAACGTTTTTTTGTGTAAAAGTTGTTCTGTGCAAAGGTTTCTATGTGTAAAAAGTTCTGTGTGCCTTTTTTATGCGTGCAAAAGCATCTTTGTGCAAAGCATCGGTGTGTAAAAACCTCTGTGTGTATTTTTTTTGCGTAAAAGCCTCTGTGTGTAAAGGCGTCTGCGTGTAAAACTTTATCTGTGCACGAACCTGTCTGTGTAAGAGTATCTGCGCATAAAAACTGTTCTGTGTAAATGTTTCTGTGCGTAAGATCGTCTGTTTGTAGAAACCTATCGGTGCAAAACGCGTCACCACAGCAAAATCGCAACAAACATGAAACAATAAGCTTTGGTGGCTCCCACAATAGCCGCAATGCTTGATTTTTACAAATCTTTCTGAAGCTTTCTGCGAAGCCAAGCGCTGGAAACACCTCGGCCCTGCACCACAGCCCCAAAGCCTCCCCGACCGCTTCTCCGGAACCTTCTCCGGAACCTTCTCCGGAATCCTGTTGAACCTGACTTGGCTTTGCACCAAGGCTTCCTAGAACCTTTTCCGGAACCTTCTCCGGAACCCTGTTGAACCTGACCTGGCTCTGCACCAAAGCCTCCCAAACCTTCTCCGGAACCTTCTCCGGAACCTTCTCCGGAACCTTCTCCGGAACCTTCTCCGGAACCCTGTTGAACCTGACCTGGCTCTGCACCAAAGCCTCCCAGACCTTCTCTGGAACCTTCGGAACCTTCTCCGGAACCTCGTTGAACCTGACCCGGCACCTGCACCAGTGCACACCGGAGCTATTCTGGGCTGAAGACCCCATTACCTTACGCTGTTGAAGAAAAAAATCCACACTCAAATGCTTGCTGTCGTTACATTGTTGATGATGGCGGTGATGCACGCAGGACCCCACAAGGCGTCATGTTGGCTGTGTTAAGCCAAAATGTTAAAATGTCTTCGGGGCAAAAAGCAACACAAATTTCCATGTTTTTGGCGCCTCATATGTCATAGGCCAAAAAACACGGTACTGTTTTTTTGTTGTGGTGTTGTTGTTGTTGTTGTTGTTGTTGTTGTGGTTGTTGTGGTTGTTGTGGTTGTTGTGGTTGTTGTGGTTGTTGTGGTTGTTGGTTGTTGGTTATTGTTGTTGGTTGTTGGTTGTTGGTTGTTGTTTGTTGGTTGTTGGTTGTTGGTTGTGGTTGTGGTGGTTGTTGTTGTTGTTGTCGTTGTTGTTGTTGTTGTCGTTGCTGGTGTTGCTGGTGTTGCTGGTGTTGCTGGTGTTGCTGGTGTTGCTGGTGTTGCTGGTGTTGCTGGTGTTGCTGGTGTTGCTGGTGTTGCTGGTGTTGCTGGTGTTGTTGTTGTTCTTCTTCTTCTTCTTCTTCTTCTTCTTCTTCGTCTTCGTCTTCTTCTTCTTCTTCTTTCTTCTTGTTGCTGCTGTTAACTATGGTATTTTACAGCTTTAGAAGCCCAACCCCCCAGAAATTCCATTGCAGCAGTAGGATTCCGTTTCTGAGTGTTTTCAAAGGCCAGGGGCAGGAGTTCGCAGAGGTCATGATCTATGTGTATCCAATTGACATATCTAAGCTAAAGTCTGGCGTCCGGAGGACCGCCCCACCTCCTTTGGAAGCCCAAAAAATACGTGGGGGGGATGGATATTTCACGTGGTCAGGTGAAATATTTCTTAATTTGTTCTTGCCTTCCCCCCCCCAAATGGGCAAGGGGCTCGAGCTCACTTTTGGGCATAAATGTTTAAGGTTCACTTTGGGCATAAATGGGATCACTTTGGGCATAAACGGCAATTCTTTTGGATTTCTTTGGGGTTTCTTTCGGGCTCCCTTGCCTTCACTTCCAACACCAACTTTCGACTCACTTCCAGTTTTTATGTTGTTGCAAGTAATGGAACCAGGGACATGACACCTTTAGGGTTTTTATGTTGTTGTAAGTAATGGAACCAGGGACATGACACCTTTCTATAGTGTTTATATGTTGCTGCACTTAATGTAAGAAGAGCCACGACACCTTTAGGGTTTATATGTTGTTGCACTTAATGCAAGAAGAGCCACAACACCGTTAGGGTTGTGTATGTTGTTGCACTTAATGTAAGAACAGCCACGACACCTTTAGGGTTCATATGTTGTTGCACTCAATGTCAGAAGAGCCACGACACCTTTAGGGTTTGTATGTTGTTGCAAGTAATGCAACAAGGGACAAGACACCTTTGGGCTTTGTGTGTTGCTGCACTTAATGTAAGAAGAGCCACGACACCTTTAGGGTTTTTATGTTGTTGCACTTGATGTAATACTGTAAGAAGAGCCAGGACACCTTTAGGGTTGATATGTTGTTACACTTAACGTAAGAAGAGCCACGACACCTTTAAGGTTTATATGTTGTTGCACTTTCTGTAAGAACAGCCACGACACCTTTAGGGTTTATATGTTGTTGCACTTGATGTGAGAAGAGCCACAACACCTTTAAAAATTGTATGTTGTTACACTTAATGTAAGAAGAGCCACGACACCTTTGGGGTTTTGTATGTTGTTGCAAGATGTTGCAAGTATTCTAAGAAGAGCAACTACACCTCTTTATGTTGCACTTAATGTAAGAAGAGCCACGACACCTTGAGGGTTTATATGTTGTTGCATTTAACTGAATGTAAAAAGAGCCACGACACTGTTAGGGTTGTGTATGTTGTTGCACTTAATGTAAGAAGAGCCACGACACCTTCAGGGTTTGTATGTTGTTGCAGTTATATAATGTAACAAGGGACAAGACACCTTTGGGCTTTGTATGTTGCTGCACTTAATGTAAGAAGAGCCACGACACCTTTAGGGTCTTTATGTTGTTTCACTTAATGTAATACTGTAAGAAGAGCCAGGACACCTTTCATGACACCTTTAGGGTCTGTATGTTGTTGCAATTAGTGTAAGAAGAGCCACGACACCTTTAGGGTCTTTATGTTGTTTCACTTAAGGTAATACTGTAATAAGAGCCATCACGCCTTTAGGGTTTATATGTATTTTTTTTACACTTAATGTAAGAAGGGCCACGACACGCTTGCCATGGACACGGATGCAAAGGTTTTGCCTGCCTACATGAACAATACGTAGTATACACTGCGCCCAGCACAGTTGCTTTTAGATGCGCCTTGAAAAGTTAGGACATACCATGAAGTGAACGAGACACGCCCTGCACAGTTGCATTATGGCCCGCCGTAGTAGTTCCTGGCTCTTGGGTCTATTTCCTTCAGCAAACATGGGATGCAACCCGTCTATGACAATACCTCCACAAATATCCACACCGAGACTCCTAGGCAAGCCCGCACGCATCCAGAGACAGCACCGTTTAGCCCTGAGCCCTACACGGCGGAGATGTATCCACTTTACGCCCGAAGCGAGCCCAAATTTACGCCCGGAGCGAAACCAAATTTACACCCGAAGCGAGCCAAAATTTACGCCCGAAGCGAACCCCCGCCCCCCAAATATTCCAGGCTTAAAGTGGGGGGATAATGAAATTGTATCCACAAAAGGAGAAAGGGCTCAGATGCTTGGTTCTTTAAATACAACAAGTTGCAGGATGACCTTACCCTCGCATTTTCCAATGTTTGCACGTATCCGTTTTCAAACATTCCGCAGTCACACAGTGACCTACTGATCTTCCCGAGACGCTGAGTTCTGCCCGCAGGAATAGCGCAAGAGCTGCCTGTGTGTGCTACATGTGGTCGTCGACATGGCAAAATATGGCAAAGCTTGATGGTTCCCTATGGCTCCCTAACAAGTTGTTTTAGTGTAAAGCAGTTAATTCCGTTTTTAGTTTTGTTGTAGAGGAATTTTGGGAAGAAAGAGCTATGGGCTTGAGGCGTTCAAATGCTACATCAAAATCCGCAATGATCTTGATGGAGTTGCCCATTTTTCCCCACCTGCCAGGTGAGGGTTGTTAGATTTTATGTCAGTTGCCTCCTCGTCCTCCTCCTTCTCCTCCTCCTCCTTCTCCTCCTCCGCCTCCTCCTGCCTCGTCCTCCTCTCCTCCTCCTCCTCGTCCTCCTTGTCATCCTTGTCGTCCTTGTCGTCCTCGTCGTCCTCGTCGTCCTTGCTCAACTGCGACCCGCGATCCACAGTGTTCTCTGCCGGACCTCAACCACGACCACCCACGCCCAGTGTTCCCTGCCGGACCTCAACCACGACCATCCACGCCCAGTGTTCCCTGCCGGACCTCAACCACGACCATCCACGCCCAGTGTTCCCTGCCGGACCTCAACCACGACCATCCGCGCCCAGTGTTCCCTGCCGGACCTCAACCACGACCATCCACGCCCAGTGTTCCCTGCCGGACCTCAACCGCGAGTATCCATGCCAAGTGTTCCCTGCCGGACCTCATGTAGGAAGATTTGCCAGATAGAATGCCAGAAAATCTGCCAGAAGATATGCCAGATAGATATGCCAGAAGATATGCCAGATAGAATGCCAAATAGAATGCCAGATAGAATGCCAGATAGAATGCCAGAAGATATGTCAGAAGATATGCCAGATAGAATGCCAGGTAATATGCCAGAAGATATGCCAGATAGAATGCCAGATAGAATGCCAGAAGATTTGCCAGATAGAATGCCAGAAAATATGCCAGAAGATATGCCAGATAGATATGCCAGAAGATATGCCAGATAGAATGCCAAATAGAATGCCAGATAGGATGCCAGATAGAATGCCAGAAAATATGTCAGAATATATGCCAGAAGATATGCCAGATAGAATGCTAGAAGATATGTCAGATAGAATGCCAGAAGATATGCCAGATAGAATGCCAAATAGAATGCCAGATAGAATGCCAGAAGATTTGCCAGAAGATATGCCAGAACATATGCCAGAAGATATGCCAGATAGAATGCCAAATAAATTGTCAGAAGATATGTCAGATAGAATGCCAGAAGATTTGCCAGTAAGAAAATGTAGAAATGTCATGGTGGGGATCACACGAAGTAAAGTAATTGACAATCTCACCGGAGAGTTTCAGCTTGTTCCCCAGTTGTTTCCAACTTCAAACTGGACTCATTTCATGCCAAACTGTTTCCTATGCAAGACCAGAACCAGCACCCTCCCAACCTCCCAGCGGCTGGCACGCTCATGAGCCCGCACCAAAAGGTTCAGCCGCTGCACAGCTGATAGGATCGTCTCCTACCTCTGGGACACACGGTGAACACACAAACATAAGTGCGTCTCTACTCAGTAGATATCTCCAGGCGGTTTGGATGGCAAAAGCCTGGGCAAATACAAAATCCGATACTTCCAGCATGTGTCTGACTCAAAGACATAGCTGCCATAGCTTACCCCTGTGGTCCAGTCCTGCGGGAACTTCCCCGCCACAGCCCTGCATGGACTCTGCCGAAGGCAAAGCGCATCTGCACATCTGACCGAACGATGAATGAGCTTCTGGTGGATTTTACACTTTTGCGTCCCTTGCACAGAAGAAAAAATTGACGCACTGTTTCCATCTGAACCTCACACCGACTTCATATTGTGTATCTTTTCACTACCTTTCTTGAGCACAAATTCTGCTCAGAGCAAACAGCCAGCTTGCCAGCTCTGCACTTGTTTGGAGATCTCCCTGTGTCGCTTGTACAGTCTCTAGATTATGTCGACATTGCTGAGCCACACTTGCATCGCGGGCAAGGACTGGCCCAAACGGCCCAAACCCATGAACATCTTTCCTAGTCACGAATCCTTCCCCACATGTTTTCTCGGTCTCACACTTTTTTTTCTCATGTTGATTTCACGTTGCTCTTCCGCAAGTGATGGGAACGAGGCCTCAGCGACCCCGTGTCTCAGACTGGAAAACAACAGGAACACTTTCTATACTGGACTTATATGGATTTATACTAAATATTACTAAATTAAATCAGATTGATCGCTTCAGATTCCCAAATCACATGAAAGATCTCAGTTTGGAAAGGTGGAAGAGTCCATCCAACGAGGTTAAAAGGTGGGCAGATTACTCTGTGTCCTTTTTAGTTTGAAACAAAAGAAAAGGTTCTTTTGATACCTTTTCTAAGTCCAATCCAAGGCCCAAACAATGTCTCTTTCAAAACTTCAATGAACTTTGTCACTGCCTGCAGTCACAGCAAAGAAAAAGCACTCACTCATGATATTACAGTTTTTTTCACAAAGTGTAGCAAAGTGGGTCACGGGTATGCAAACCACTATTACCTTCAGGTCGAGAAGAAAGATTACGACCGGATGGCCTGGGTAAAACGGTACTACAACTTGTTGCAGGCCATATTTTCCTGTGGGATGGAAGTCTACGAACTCAAGATACGACTTCACAGCCAGCGACTTTGCAACCAGGATGGGAAGAAACGTGGCCAAAGCTATCAGCTAGAGCAAACCCTTCTTTCTGCATGGCACTTCATTCTGTGGACTGTGTGAAATTGTGATTTGATTCTTTGGTTTGGCACCTGGACATGTGTTTCTTTTGCGCCAGACTCGACATGTCGTAGTCCGGGCCTGGGTTCCGCCAGAGTGTGGCCAAGTAATGTTGCCGTGCGATGAAATTCCTTTTTCACACGATCAGCTTTTGTCACCAGGTGCACGGACCCAACCACCACTGTCTCATCACTCAAGGTCTCGCCCTCCAACCAAGTGCCTCGACTATGACGAGCCAATAGCTTCACACGCGAGGGGATCCTACTTTGGTAACTACACCTGACCTCCAGAGTGGATGCTTTGACCAAACCCCACACAATGAGAGGTACAGAAAAACAGTGCCCACACAGGCCGTCAGATTTGCACCGTCACTACATATCAAGCACCAATACCAATCGAAAATGAGCATACCGACATTTGCCAACAGCTGCAGGATCTGGAAACTATATATCGGATCACCAAAAAATACCCATCACCACTGACCTCATCCCCATACTTGTTCTCATCCTCATACCAATACTATTTGATGATGTGCTCATGCCCACTCCTATACTGATAGACTTATAAACCCATATATATGTTCATCTACTCATCTACTCATGTGCTCATATATTCGTAATCATCATGTCCAAGTTCATTGTTGTTATGTGCATTAATATTGTCGTGGTCATCAGCGGTATTGTCATCGTCGTCGTCGTCGTCCTCCTCCTCCTCCTCCTCGTCGTCGTCATCATCATCATCATCGTCGTCGTCGTCGTCGTCATCATCGTCCTCATCGTCATCATCGTCGTCGTCGTCGTCGTCGTCGTCATCATCATCATCATCAGCACCATCATCGTCGTCGTCGTCGTCGTCATCATCATCATCATCATCATCATTTTCCATACTTTGCTGTATGTGTTGGATTATCCGTTTGTTTTCTTCATCTTCATCTTTATCTTCTCCTCCTCTTTGCTCCTGTTCATTAGCATGACGGCAGATCTCTTAAGCCCACAATTGAACCTGATGTGGGTGTCAGGCCAAACAGAAGCCACCGCCAACTTGAGACAGGCCACATGCGCCCAACGTGCAGCCGTTGCTGACCTGTCAACTGGATCATGGAGAAATGCCATGCTGCCACAAAAGTCCGAGACAAGACGAACTTATTTCGTCATATTTCGACCATGTTTTGTTCAGTATCAGCCAAACGATTTTGATCGATTTTGGCACCAAGTGTTGTCCTGTCCCACAAAAAGATCCCAAGCCGAGGTCCAAGCCGAAGATCCAGGTTTCAGGACCGATCTGCACCTGACTTCTGGCCCGGCCATCACAGACTGACAATTCCTCCAAGTTCACACGCAACACTGGTGGCAAATGGATGGCAAATGGACGGCAAATGACAAACAGGGCTTGAGTTGTTCAATTTGCCAAAAGCATTTTGGGGTCCCAGACTCGAGCACGTTTGCATCGCCAACACGTCTTCCACCCTCACCAAGGACTTTGGAACCAACCTGCAGCCAGTCAAATTTTCGATTTCTCACGGGCTGGGATATGATGGGTTGCCGCGCCTCCAGCATGTTGTGATCACCGATCACCAAAGGCACTTCCGAAGAATTCACAATCTCGACCTGTTCCTCACCGGAAGTCTATGTCATCTATGTCATCTATGTATTTTTTGATCATGTCAGCTCTTGTGTTTTACTAATGTGGGTTCCCCCCTCATCAAAACCATTTGAGAAGGAAAGGTGGAATGATATGCACGTAGATTGTTCATTTCGTACTCCTTTGAAGTCACAATGTTGCATTCATTATATTCAAGTTTCCTTGGTCAGAACGGAACTGAAATTCGGAAAGTCAGATGGGATAAATTGAGGATGACATCTGAGTGAGCAGGGAAAAAAAACCATCATTTGGAAATGTTTTTTTAATAATTCCAACCCAACCCATAAGTCGAAATTTAACATTGCTCCACACATCATGTGTAAAGCACGTTTTCTACTGTCGCCACCAAATCCCAGACCTCGATGATGTTAAAGCAGCCTATGACAATGGGACCCGCCTGGCAAAGTGAATCGCCAATTTTAACCTCTTTGGAGTCCTTGGAATGATTAAGTGGTACCATGGTTTTTAGTGGTGAATAAAGATCAGAGGCATCAGAGGCATCAACAACATTACAATGCATGAAAATTGTGTTTTTTTTCCCAATGCCAGGTGCAACATGCCCAACAGTTCTCTGTTCCAGCACGTTGTGTTTCAAACACCCAGCATTTGACGAAAAACAATACCCGAGCACCTCCGCATGGATGATGCTTGCAGGATGCACAACCTCAGCAAAACATTTTCCAACGCAGACTTCGACGAGGGCAGACCATATTGTGTTGGTACCAGCCCACGCCCCACAACTTGTCAAGGTGCTGTTCCTTCACCCACCTTGATGCCATGACTTCCTTGAACCTGCCGCTGTTGCCGCTGTTGAAACATGTTTTCACTCAGTTAATGCATGCCCGATCAGTCCTTCGCATCTTGACAAACAACTGCATCTTTGTGCACTTCGCACCTGCATTTGGATGTTCGTGAAACATACTGTAGTCGTACTGATTCAACACATGATTGATTTTATCGTTCAAAATCCTCGTGAAACGAAAATAAAAGAAAATAATGGCCAAATATAAACAAATACAATCAAAACCCCGTTCCATTGTTGCCATTGTGATGCAACAATGGTCAACACATTGGCTGCTGAGAACGAAACTGAACAAGTGATTGAGTTGATGTTGCAAGTTTCGCCGCCATGGTTGCCGTCAATTCTGAACAAGGTCACCAGGCAGCTGTTTGGGCGTTGGTTTTTGTCTAACCATTTCGGATCACGTGCGAAATATTTTGGCAATCTAATTTTTCATGTGGTGTTTCCATTTTTTTGTAACAACAGTGGTTGATACGAAATCAAAAAACCTGAAAAAAAAAATTATAAGATTTATATCGCAATGAAGCGAATGAAGTTGCCGAATGTTTAATTGCCATTTCTTACAATAGTATTGTTTTTTGGTCTCTGAAATGGTTGGAATATTTTTTTGTGAATTCAATTTGCGTGTTGCAAGTTGTCCCCTTGAACTTGAGCCAACATGCTGGTTCTCCCAAGATGCATGCGATGATAGTGCGCCAAATTGTCCCAAACAATGTTGTTGTTGTTTTCGTTGTTGATTCGGCCACACCATCCCACATTTAGTTCGAGTTTTGGACGTTTTGCAAATTTTGCCGTTAAGAATCATCACCACCACCACCACCACAACAACAACAACCACAACTACCACATTTAGTAAGCGCCATCACTACCACACCCTCATGACAGCCATTACCACAACCATTGCCACCAGCACCAAGCAACGGGAGCAGCAACAGCAACAGCAACAACAACACCACCACCCACCACCACCGCCACCAGCATCATCATCATCATCAACAACGACAATAACGAGGAACAAACAACTACTTAAGCGCGGTGTTTCTACATAATATCATTTGATTTCTACAGCACCCCTCTCACAACAACCGCCCCTGCCGCAACAACATGGTTCTGTAACCCAGACTGTTCACCATTTTGGGTGAATGTTTTTTTACTCATCGTTCTGCTGCTAACTGAATCCCAAAAAAATGTCCCTCCGTTTCTCATATGATCCCACTTTTTTAACAACAAATTCCCCCAAAATAAGCAAAGTACAACTGACCGCTCTGAACCAGCAACAATTGATTTCATTTCCTTCCTGGTGGTTGACATCCATGTTTCATGTCATCAAAGCAAGTTGGGAAGCAATACTTCCGTGTTACGGACAAAAAGAATTGGGAGACTTGACATTGATGAAGGGTGGTGTGCGACTGGACATCACATAACAGTACATCACACAAGAATTGACATTGATGAAGGGTGGTGTGGGACTTGGCACCACATAACAATACATCACAAAAAAATTGACATTGATGAAGGGCGGTGTGAGACTTGACATCACGTAACAATACATGACACAAAAATTGACACTGATGAAGGGTGGTGTGAGACTTGACATCACATAACAATACATCACAAAAGAATTGACATTGATGAAGGGTGGTGTGCGACTTGACATCACATAACAATACATACATCACAAAAGAATTGACATTGATGAAGGGCGGTGTGAGACTTGACATCACGTAACAATACATGACACAAGAATTGACATTGATGAAGGGCGGTGTGAGACTAAGGGAAGTGGTGACGCAGGGAGGTGGTGACAAAGGGAGTGTGGTGACTTTGGGAAGTGGTGACGAAGGGAGTGTGGTGACTTTGGGAAGTGGTGACTAAGGGAAGTGGTGACGAAGGGAAATGGTGACTTTGGGAAGTGGTGACTAAGGGAAGTGGTGACGAAGGGAAGTGGTGAAGATGGGAAGTGGTGACGATGGGAAGTGGTGACGAAGGGAAGTGGTGACGAAGGGAAGTGGTGACTTTGTAATGGCTGCATGAATGTTGCATGGGGCTTGTGTTGGGGAGGAAGCCGGAGCACGAAACCAATTTTTTCCGTGTGAAGTGGCTGCAGGCGGCGATGAAAGATACCTCCTGTGTGCGGCGGGTGCGGCTGCGGTCGTTCCGGGCGTAATGGGTTCCTCCTCTGCGTTCTGCAACGAGTGGTTGTTCCTGCGTGCGTAGTTTTATGATTTTATGCATTTCTTGAATCTTTGGTTGCAGGTCGCATTGGAGTGGCTGCATGATTGTTGTCATCTGGTGTTGCCCTGTGCGTAGAGAGATGCAGGTTTGTTACATGGTGCTGCAAAATGCATTGTAATGGCTGCATGAATGTTGCATGGAGCTTGCGTTGGGGGAGTCTTAGCGGGCGGTTCCGAAACAGCAAAACACCATGGCACTGAAGGACGGAAGCGGCGCCTAGCAAGCAGGCTCCAGTGCCTAACGTTGCCTTCACCAACAAGAAACCAGCTCCAAAGTGCAGCTCCCATGCCTTCAAAACAGCTTCACAGCGAAGTCTTAGCGTGCGGTTCCGAAACAGCAAGACACCACCCAAAAAAATAAATCTTGTGGCGCACAAGCGTCCGGCTACAGGAAAACAATTTTCAGGGTGGGCAAGTTTACTAGAACATACCTTGAAGGTATTCCGAATGGGCACCACATTCTTCCTCCTTTCCAACCCCCCAAAATTGGCCCCCTTAATTGTCACATTTGCCAGCACCAAGACCCCGGCAACCTTCATACCAAATCAGTCCTGCCCACCAATCTCGCGTTGAGCAGCTTCCTTCAAAAATGGAAGGGAGAGAACTAGAAAGCGCTGGCTCCAGACAAACGGACAAACGTATGCATTAGGACGTTCCCCTTCCTTGTAACAGTGACCACAACTGGACAGCACAAACGGAGCACCACAAAAATGCTCCAAATTGAGTTTACCTCTGATCAGAAGTCCCATATACAGCCATGCTCAAATCAGAAAACACTTTTTTTCCACTACCCTACCCCTGCGGAAGCTCCATGGTGCCATCAACATTGGCACTGAAGGACGGAAGCGGCGCCTAGCAAGCAGCTGCAGTGCCTACTGTTCAAGCTTCGACTCGCAGCTGTTGCTGGTCAAATCAGTTTCAACTTGAAATAAACCCTTCAATAGATTTGCCACAATGAAGGGGCCAAAACTAGACCCTCCAGGAGGCACCACTTTTGATTTCAAGGGGGTCCACTTTCTGACCTCTTTTTAAACACGTTTCCTTTGCACGGGGGTCCAAAACTGGACCCTCAAAAAATTGAATCCGGTGCCTCCGTGGAGGTCCAGTTTTAAGCCTACCCAAGCACCTTCTTCAGCTGCGCTGTTCCAATGTAGAAACGCATCAAACCAACACCGAGTTGGCAATAAGGGCCTCGAACAAGGGAGGCCCCAACTGCGTCTCCAAAAATCATATCAATTTCAGGTGCCAAAAACGAACCCAAAACTAGCCCCTTGCACCTGCTTGTCTTGGTCATGACAATTTTTCCCTTTCTGTTCTGTGAAAGAGGTTCCATGTTTCCAAAGCCTGCAATCGAAGCGCTTCGAAGCTAATAGGTCTGCGAGCGCCGTGTCTCTGTTGAAGTAGCTAAAATCATCATTTTCTATGGGTTTCAGAAGCGACGGCAGACATGCAACATTCATGCAGCCATTACGATGCGTTTTGCCAGCATCATGTAACAAACCTGCATCTCTCTACGCACACGGCAACACCAGATCACAACAATCATGCAGCCACTCCAATGCGACCTGCAACCACAGGTTCAAGAAACGCAAAGAACTACGCACATAGACACAACCACTCGTTGCAGAACACCGTGGAGGAACCCATTACGCTGCTGCACAACGACACGGCCACATGGCCCTGCCGGAAGGGGAAACACCATGGCCCTGAAGGACGAACTAGTCCGAGAATCGCACCACAAAGTGGGGCTTGTGTTGGGGAGGAAGCCGGAGCACGAAACCGTGTATTTTTCCGAAGTGGCTGCAGGCGGCGATGAAAGATACCTCCTGTGTGTGGCAGGTGCGGCTGCGGTCGTTCCGAACGCAATGGCTTCCTCCTCTGTGTTCTGCAACGTGTGGTTGTGTCTATGTGTCGTTTCTTGAATCTGTGGTTGCAGATCGCATTGGAATGGCTGCATGATTGTTGTGATCTGGTCTTGCCATGTTTCTGGCGCCGCGGCTGCATGCGTAATACTTTGTCTTTTGCAGCTGGATCTTGTAATTAGTATTGGAGTGGCTGTATGAAGGCTCCGACAGTGATTTGTCAGCAGATTTTCACAATTTTTGCGCTAGCAATTTTCCTTTTATTTTAATTTTTTAAAGTGCTTCAAGATCTTCTTTTTTCGCTTTGGCGTCGAGATCCGATTGTGGAGCTGCAATTTCCGACGCCGTTGCGCGTAGTTTTATGGTGTTTCGCAATTCAGTGTCTGCAGATCGCATTGTAGTGGCTGCGTCAAGGCGCATGCGTAATACTATTGTCGCACACTCTCAAAGGTATAGTATAGCTCATGAAAAGAGCCATGGCACTGTAAAAATCCCGTAGCAGCTCATCGCTCAGTGCGGGGTCCAAAGTTCCGCATTACAGGTTTGTAGTACGGGGCAGACGAAGGCGATCTCGTCGAGTAGTGGTATAATGCCCGTTTCAGGACCGTGCATAGACAGCTAGCCGCGGATCGATTCCCCCAGGTACGGGGCCGCGATCGTGACGTGGTAGACGAGAAAGTCTCAATACGCCGCGACCCGCCGAAAGGCACAGGGTGCCGGTCAAAAAAAATTGTAGTACCTCGCAGATGAGCCATTGGGGCAGACTTTGCTGCGGAGAGGCGCACAAGAGAGCAACACTGGACAGCGCCAGTGCAGCTCGCAGTAGGTGCATCATCAGATCATGGCGACGGCCGGCTACGCCCCCACCCCCTTTATCCCAACACTCAAGAAGGTCAAATCAACAGAAAACCCAAGCAAAAACAAATTCAAAAAAGGCAACGCAGAACGGGGGCAAGGCCCCAACCCAAAACAGCCTGAGTGCAAAAAAAATGAGGTGACATACTGTGCAGGTCTAAGTCTAGCAAAATCCTCAGTTGCGCAATGTGCTTAGGGTGCCGCACAGTACCAACTCGTTCAGGGACGTGCAGGTAACACCAACTCATCCAATCCAGGGGAAGGTGCACTGCTTTTTGCCATACCAGCGTGTGAGTGAAGCAACACAGCACTGTGCGGAAACTAGGGATCCCCCTCAGCCAGGATCGCTGAGATCACATAGAGCAAGCCATCAAGGCATTTACCGGTTCTATACAACATGCAACTGAACGTGGAACGACCTGGCAAAAGCCAAGAGGCGTTGGACGGAAAAAAGAGCAAGCCATCAAGGCATGACAACTCACAAACATAAAACACTTCGATGCTAGCAACGACAACGCTGTGTAGCAACTGAAGTGGTGAGACAACAGTGAAACCGGCGGTGAGAAGGATCTAGAGTGAGAAGTGATGTCAAGCAAACTAAACTAAGGCACTCAGGGCACTCTCAGAATCCGCTCAGTAGTGCTTTTCCAATACTTCGTGGGAAGTTCATCATTAGAAGTACGAAAAAAAAATGCGAAAAACAACAGCGAGGGGTACACCCACTGAACTATTCAGCACCACAGTGAAAGAAGAAAGAGAAACAAGGAGAGGAGCATGCAAGGGAACGGCCGCAGCACACAGACTGCTGGTGGTGGTTCGATTCCCCGCTGGTCCGCGGATAAGCCTCAAGTGGTGACCCGCCGAAAGGCAACGGCGCCGGCCAAAAAAAAAACCAGCTGATCCATCAGACCAGACCAGAGGCACGTCAGTACTTTTGTGGCTATCGACAAGTAGACAGCCTTGCATGATAATTACAATTCATCTTTTTGCTGCGATTGAACGTGTGTAACGACCTGGCGGAAGCCATGAAGGCGTTGGACGGGAAAAAAATTGTCACAGGGGGTGCCACCTCCACGAGGTTGTGATTTTGCTATTGACGGATTTTGGAGCGCTTGCCATTGAGGTTATGATACGGTCATCACGGTTCAGCGCTTGATGAATTCCAGCGTAGAGGTGAAGATGATCACGGGAGACCACCTGAACATTGCCATTGAAACTGCCAGGCCGTGACCTCGTGACCGTGTGGCCGCGGAGATCCGGGGAAGATATTTGAGCAGAATATACGCAACAATAAGCTTCCCCTCCCTTCTTCGTTTGCTTTCCCCTTGTCTTCCTTCCGCCCTTCGTCCTTCCCCAGTGTCACCCCCTTTTGTTTTGTTTGGCCTCTCTGCCCCCTTTTTGTGGTCGGCGCCCGTTGCCTTTCGGCGGGTCGCACTTGAGACTCCCGAGTGGACCAGCAGGGATTCGAACCACCACCCGCAGTCTGTCAGCGCTGGCAAGACCAACGCCATACCAACTGAGCCATCGGGTCGCCTGTTTGGCCTCTCTGCCCCCTCTTCGATGTCTGAGTTTCACGTTGGTCGATGGCCCTTTTGTTTTCTCATTCCCTAGAAGCTCACTGGTCCGCTGATCTGCTCCCTGGTAGTGGACCGTTCGCAGTCCAGCGAGCTGTCCCAGCAAGAAACCAAACAAACACAAATGTAGAAAAAGCGCCTTGGACAGATCTGCGGTCAGATCCAACGCTCCTTCCAAAATTCCTACAGAACTACGCGGGCAAACGCGTACGTCAACCACGCACACCAAACACAAGCGCAACGCGTAGGTCCCTAAACTAATTAAACTAAAGCGATACCGTGTCAAAAGGAATGTTTCTCCCTCGACTCCCACATGCTGACGTCAAGCTCCTTCTTTTCGCTCCAGACGCAACACGATCAGTCAAAGGAAAACACAAACACAACAAGCAAACAAACAAAACACAAGAAAACGGAAAAGTTCCCTCTGTCGGTCTGTCTTATGTCAAGTTATGTGACACAGCAGCTCCTTGTTCATTAAATGAACTTCTGACACCAGTCCTTCGAGCCGATGTCTTAACTGGTAAACTCGATTTCAGGTTTCCAGTTAACAAACCTCAAGTTCTTCAAATAAAGGTTTGTTGAAACTATTCCCGCTGCTAGAAGTCTACAAAACTCAATTTCACTAGATGAATTCAAAATCATCGAAACACTTCCAAAAGTTCTCAAATCAAACTGGTTCTCATCCAAACGTGAATAACCAGCTCATTAGTCAAACACTGACTAACTTCTCAAGAACGAAGTGATTCACACAAGGTGTCTGTACGACCTTCTTCTGAATACAAAGCATAGTCAGAACACAAAGTTCTTTCTCCAAATCAGTTTTCCACATAGAGATAGCATCTCACAGTTTTCAATCTCAATGGAGAATAGAATGTTCTATTCGACATTGTCAATGTAGGTCAGCCAAATACAGTTGTATCGCTGAAGTCTTTCGACCACTGTAATAGCCAATCCACAATGTAGATCAAAGTCGTACCAAAACAATGTCGTCCTCATAGAGATAACCAAAGTCATCTCAGGAACGATAAAAGCACACCATAAGATCAAGTGCATGATCCATAGGCCACGATGACGATGATGTAGGTATTGTCCTCACAATACCGAAACATCTCATCACAAAACTCTCAGACAAATAAGATGCCCAAATATGATCATTGTCCTCACAATGTCAACGCATCTCAAGGTCCAAGTTCAAAACATAATAGATTCTCTCCATCAGTCCATCAGATATTTCCAGCTAGATTAAACTCTTCTCCAAGAGTTTTTAGCTGCGTTCTCATCGCTTGGAGAGAATGACCTTCTCAACGTCGAAGATACAATAAACAATTCCAATGTCAAACCAATGTAAGTATTTTCAGCTCAAGCAATAAGCTGTACCAGACTCAAGTCGAAGCCAGAATAAGATGTAGAACTGATCCATATACCACAATCACTGGTCAACACTGATCGATGACATCATCCTGATGTCAGAGGTGATAAGTCCGAAGACCAATAGAACATTGTGACACAGGATGGTCACATACAAGATTCTTTCCGCAATAAGTAGAATATTTTCTACCAATCTTCCATGACGCGATGAACTCTTGCAGTAACCTTCCACATATCCTCTGTGCATAAACTATACAACCACTGATGAATGGCATGTCGCTTCACCCTTACCCAAAGGGTGCTCACTCAGGGTGTCAAATTTCCATACCCCCTTTCGACATGACATCTCATCCACTCACTCGCTTCCAGATACCCAGAAGGAAAATGTTCACGTTCCAGATCATATCCATGATCAAAAGATATCCACAGAAGCACGTGTGCTTCCAAAACTCACGGTAGATGCTAAAGCATTATCCAAAACTCATCTTGTTCAACTCATGCATGATGTAGTAACTTCCAAATTCAAAATCTTGTCTGTTGCGAAAGCCAGATGTTGGAATACCAGACTCAGTCCAAAGACTCCTAAAGTCTTTCCAGTACTAAGCTCGTCTTCCAAAATCCAGTTCCTCGGATAAACCATGGCGTCGATACCGATATATCTACAGTACTGTTGTCTTCCTACAACAAACAAAACAACAACAACAGAACAAAACAAAACAAACACACACACACGAGACCCAAGACGAAACCTAACGTCGCACGATCGGAGTCAACGCGAAAACAAAGGCCAACTGTTTCAGCTAATCCGCACCTTCGTGAAGAAGGTAGGCGTATGAAAAGAAAACGCAAGTGAAGTAATATCACTCATGCAACTCATCTCAAATTCAGAGCAAGTGAAGTACAGTTCACAGTCACTGCACAACAAATTCAAAATGTTCTGAATGAGACTCTCTCCGTCAGGGTCAGGACTAGCTAAGATTGGCACAGAGTGAGGAAGCGGTGAGGGACATTTTGACAAAACATCTCTCACAGCTTCATCATCGCATAGATCGCCGTCCCCCTTTTAACGTCTGATCCATCCTAATGATCTCGGAGGTGTGGTATGTCTTGTTTGAGTCTATATCATGACATGACAGTGCAATGTGTCTGCAATCATGGCATCAGATTCCCCGGAAGATTTTCTGATTACTTAAACTCAGATTCCGTCCGAGTTTCTTCCCAGGTTCTCATCATGTGCCATGACAACACAATTATACCAAATGCTTGTGAGAACACTCACAACATCAAGTTCCATGTTTCAAGAAACAAAACTCAAGTCATGTACACAACAACTCAAACATGAGAAATATCGCAATCAAGCCAATCAAGAACAACCTCAACCTTTCTTCATGATGTCTCCCTCAGATCTGCCAGCAACTCCGAGTTCTGAATGCCTTCAAGAACGTTGCTCTCGCCATCGTCATTGAGAGACATATAACAACAAAACGAACCTCAAGTGACCAAAAAAAATGCAAACAAAACCGTATCTACTGCGTCACTCAGTCGGCGTGTCTCGCCCCCCTTTTTAAACTCAAATCCGATGCCTGCGCTCAGCCATGCCGTCATCTCTGAAAACAACAAGTGAACCTCGAGCTGATAAAATCAACTATTCTCTTGTCGTTAGACCAGGCAAATTCCAGTGCCTTTGGCACTCTGCTCAGGGATAGATATCAGGGGTATACCCTGCGGTATTCCCGCGTCCCCTGAATCTGCATATACCCCAGAGGGGAGAACGCTGCGGTCCCCGTCAGAGGATCGTGACGTGGTGTGGGTGAAACAGCTCTGACACGTCCCGTGACTTCCTCGATCACCTGAGTAGGTGGCGACTTCATGTCTTTCACCTCCAAAGCCAGGGGATAGCTCATTGGCACTTCGCCCATCCTTGCCGGGCTATACCCTGCAAATCGCACCGTCTGCAGCGTCGGTGGTGCTGGAATTGCAGGCCTTGGCGGAATCGCCGGCGGCGGTGGGATACTTGGGCCAGGTCCAGCTGGTGTCATAGCTGGTGTCGTAGGTGCCATTGGCGGGTCATACGCCGGGGGTACTTCTGCCGGTGGCGTTCCCCTGATTTCTGCCGGTGGCGTTGCTCTTTCGATTCTCTCTGCCACCTGCTTGAAGTTTTCCTGGAGTTTATCCATGGACTCCTGGAGTTGAGACATGATGTCTTGTAACGACTGGTCTCTTTCCAAACGCCCTTTCTTGTTGTCTCTGAGTGTGTCCTTCATCGAAACGTCGAGCGACCACTCAACATGCTTCTTGAGCTTGGTAAGTTCACCTACCATTGCACCAACCCTGCTGGTGTTGTGATTCACCCCCGCAGCAAGGGACTCAGAAGCACGAGCCATGTTGGTGACGGCTTCTCCAACGGCTTCCAGGGATCTGCAAAGGTCAGACTGCAGAGTATGGGTACTCTTAATCAGGATCTCAAGTTTGTCCGTAGACCCCTTCAGCGCAGCGACCATGGACGTGATTCCCACAGCCAAGCCTGTGGTAGAACTCAACAAGTCGGCCGCCTCATTGGGATCAAAGGACTCATGATGCCTTCTCAACCTCGGAGATCTCGATCTATCATCATCTCTTCCAGCATCTCCTTCTTCCTTCTCTTCCTTCTCTTCTCCATCCACATGGATAGTATCCTGTTCTTTCTCTTTCTCAGAATCCGTCTCAGTCACTCCTGTCTGCGCCGGTAGCGCTGGCGCCGGTAGCGCTGGATTCTCAGACACAGGAAACTCCACACCCTCTGTCGATGGAGCTGCTGGGGCTGCTGGAGCTGCGGAAGCTGCCACGTTCGCTGCCATGAATTGCTCGAGTCTCCTAGACAAGGCCTGATGCACCCGCTGGGATAAGCCGGGGCCCAAATACAGCTTGGGCATAATCTGCAATTCAACTTGACAATCCCTCTAATGACCATGCAGACCACAGCTCAGCCATTCCATGCCATGCCAAGCACAAACTCTCTCTTGTTCATCCTAAGGTGCGTGACTCACACCTTAACAGATGAATTACACTTCCGACAAAGATCACACTCAATACTACCCCAAGATGCGTGCCGCACATCTTGACAGGTAATATGTGATCGATCAAACTCCAATGTCTCAGACCAAAAAAATAATGCAAACTTGTGGCAAACTGCAAACTCAATCCAGATCCAACTGCCAATGCATGCACAACTCTTCGCAAAACTGCAAAACAGATCACAGTGGTTTCCACGCGTATGAAACCCATAGACATGTCATGCAGCAAAAATGAAAACTCATGCAAAACTCGTGACAGCTGACAGAAAACCACTCAAACTGAGTTCCACAAGTCCGAGTTCTGTCCAGTCCGAAATCGTCCAAAACTCTGAAGCTCCAAGACATCCCAAAATTGTCATTTCACTCCAATCTCAGCTTGACAGCTCTTTCACCACAGCTTTTGCATTTCTCCTCGCAGCTATCGTCGGCTTCCAAGCCTAGCACTACCACCCGACCTGGAACCATTACAAAAAACCTATACATAGAGAGGATATTTCCTCTGTGCTCAGATGATCTGGTGAGCCTCCGTGGAAAACTTGTATAACAAGTTTCCGTACTGGTCAAACTCTACGGATTTCATCGTTCCCTGCCAACGGTATTCGTTGGGCTTATATTTTAAGAGAACTCCCGCCTCGGCTTTCTGGAGATAGCCAATGGCGGTCACCTCGACCTCGACCAGAACATAGTCTTTGGCACAAAACTCACCCTTTGGACCTTCCGGTGTCCAGTCGTTGAAGTACTGAGCACGCTCGACGGCAGCAACCGGGTCTTTTCGTAGTCCAAACCTCTTGGAATATTCGTCAGGCTGAATCTCCTTCCCATTGTTCAAGTCCTCAAACTGCTTAGGAGTCAAGGCCAACCAAAGACGAATGGATTCCATTGCCGTTGATGCCATACTATCTCAAAGCTATTGCGAGGGCAGCTGAAATGCAAAAACACTGAGCCAAAGTTATCTTATAGTAAAACAGCAGTGGTGGAATGAAACCTATACAAACATGAGAAGTCCAGACAAAATGTCACGTCAAGTCCAGCATAATAGACAGCTCCATACTTCGTCTCTCACCTAGACAGTATGTCGAGCTACAAACTGACAGCACATTTACATTCATTTCAGTCAGTCTCACATTTCGGAACCTATGCAAGTCGTAATCGCCCCTGCCGTCCAGTTCCCTTTGTTTCTTTCTCTTCTACTTAAATCTGTTCTCTGAGCCTATGCACGTCTGCAATCTAGCTCATGTGTGAACCTTGCAACGTCTTGCAATCTGGTCCACGTTTTGACTTTCTACAACTTTTCTTTTCCTTTTCGGAACCTATGCAAGTCGTAATCGCCCCTGCCGTCCAGTTCCCTATGGACCTATGCAGCGCCTCTGCCATCCAGCCCATTTCTTTTCTTTTCTGTTGTAAGTCAAAACTCTTCAACTCAAAAGAAAATTGCAAATCAAATCCCAGATTCCCTCTCTTGCTTTTCACTCTGAGCAACACGCAAACGCACAAACTACACTACCGCTCTACTTCCCTCTCAGGATCCTCTGCAAAGCTCCAGTGCTGTAGATCCCGCAAAACTCCATGCCAGTCTTCTGGTAGTACAAGATGTCCACTCAACATGACCCAGGTTCGCAAAGGAAACCTTCCGGAGTCGACCAACATCACAAGCATCTTGTTCTCAAACTACATCTCTACCAAAGGAAATGCCACAACCATCGTAGGCAAACCACGCTGGCAATCATTGCTATAAAGACCATAGAGCTCGTCTCACAGCCAAACTTGGCTTGCAGAAACCTCCATGCTCGTCCATCCATCTAGAGAGGTACGGTATGATTGCTCTAAGCCAAAAGGGAATACTTGCATTCAAGTTGTCTTCACATAAAGTCCAGTCAGTCTGACAACAACTCAAGAGTACCTACCTGCCTCAGGTATATTGGACCCTCTCTGCATCTGTACCAGGTTTCACAAGCAACTGCAACTATCCAAAGGACGTAAGTCATACCTGACCTGCCTGCGACTGAACAACTGTTCAGATTCCGGTCAAAGAAAACCATAAAAATAAACTCACAACAAAGTTTCCCGTTTCGTTAAAATACAGTTCAAAGCAGTTTCCATTTCCTACACAGTTTAGGTCGTTTCCAATGACTCACCATGTCCCAATCAAACGCATTCACAACTGCAGTTCAAACCAACATCTTTGGTTACCTGATGCATCTGACAAATCAAACCAACTTTCCCAAACAGGCAAACACAGCACACTCCGTTGTCAACTCACAATCTCAACACCAAGTTCCACTGTGCCTCCAGTGCCATGACGGTTCCTATCTCTCTCTCTCTCTCAGCACTCTAGTACCTACACTGCCAGGCAAACACCAATGCTTCAGGCTTCAATCTCAAGGTCACCAGTCAGTGCAAACATCCGTCAAGCTCCACTGCTCCTGCACACTACTGAACCTCAGGTGTTCAATTACTCACGCATTACATTACACATGTGGCAACTAAACCAAGGTCACTGACAAAGCAAACTCGACCCTCCGTGGTTCTCATGCCAACGTTTCTCTAATCTATGGCAACTAAACCAGGTCACCGACCTTTCCGGGTTCTCATGCCAATTTCTCTCAACTCTGTGGCAACTAAACCAAGGTTACTGACCATTCCGGGTTCTCATGCCAATCTTTCTCAACTCTGTGGCAACTAAACCAGGTCACCAACCCTCCGTGGTTCTCATGCCAATCTTTCTCTCTTCAACTGTCATCTCCAGGCATGACGCCAGGCTCAGTAGCACCACGCACTGTGCACTCCGTGCGTCCAGAATCATCTACAACCTGACCAACCTGTCGAGATGTTACTCTTTCTTACTTACAATATGGACCTATGCAGCACCCTGCCGTACAGCCCACTTTCCTTCTAACTCTTTCCAATGCTCTCTAGTGATTCTCCAGGCACTCTCTCTCTCACTCTTGCCAAAATCACCAAGCTTCTTAGTTTCTTAGTGACTCTCCAGGCTCTCTCTCTCTTTCTTGCCAAAGTCACAAAACCTCTTACACAACCAAATCACAAATCATGCATACAACGCAACTGCAACATACTCTCACATGCAGCTCCGGCGTTGTCACCTATTTTCCACGCTTACCACTACTGCCAGGAACCCTATCCACCACATATAAGGAAAAATCTATCACACAGCAATGGGCCACAGGTATTTCAACCTTGCAATGACCTCTGATATCTGCCTAAGATATGCTCACGCAGCTGAAGAATCTGCCTTTGCATCTCAATCTCCAATTCCGAGAGATGATCGCGGAACATTGTCATGATGTCTCGTTGGTTCGCACTCAGACCAATATCCTCAAGCAAAGGTAGAAGCCATTCCATGAGAACAAGCATAGTCTGTACTATCCGAAAGATACTCGACACCTTCTCCAATCCAACAATCCACTCAATGTACCGTTCCTCCATTGCTTCACGTAACGGTCGGTTGTCGCGATTGTCCATTCTTGGTATAGGCTGTGTGGCGATACTTTCCTTGAGCTTAAACGCTACAGTTCCAACCAAAATCCAGTAGTTCCTCAAACCTTACACACTCAAGAACTCCGACAACTTGCCTGGAAACCAGACAAATGGTCGGGGTTCTCGCTTGTCCAAACATCTATTGTGTCTCAAGGACCTACTCCAAACCTCAGCCTGTCATCCAAGTCAACGTACAGACTTCTCTCTACCTAACTCATCTCAAGGCAGGTTGTCGGAGTCTTCACTGTCCAAACACCTCACTTGTGTCTCCGGGACTTACTCCCAACCTCAGCCTATCGCGATACTCTCAATGTTCATCTCCAGGCAGGTTGTCGGAGCCTTCACTGTCCAAACACCTCACTTGTGTCTCCAGGACTTACTCCCAACCTCAGCCTGTCGCGATACTCTCAATGTTCATCTCCAGGCAGGTTGTCGGAGCCTTCACTGTCCAAACACCTCACTTGTGTCTCCAGGACTTACTCCCAACCTCAGCCTGTCGAGATACCCCAAGCATTCCAAAAACATGTCATCTCCGGCAACCAATTGACAAGTCACTTTCAACCAATGACCTCACAGTCAACATGCCCAAAAGTGAAACAAAAACACGTCTCATCTGAATCAAGAATACTCAAGCTCTTCGATGCCCTTGACTTTACATCCGCAATGTACCAACCTAGTGATCACTTCAGAACCTTAGTACAAGCTCAACACAGATCTCGCGAAAATCCAGGAGCTCAATACAAACGATCTCAGCTTCACCTTAGATGGCGTCCTTAGTACACTGCAACAAGGGTCAGCGGAGAATGGTGTGGGTAGCTCCGTAGAGCTCCGCTACCATGTAGAAAAAGCGCCTTGGACAGATCTGCGGTCAGATCCAACGCTCCTTCCAAAATTCCTACAGAACTACGCGGGCAAACGCGTACGTCAACCACGCACACCAAACACAAGCGCAACGCGTAGGTCCCTAAACTAATTAAACTAAAGCAATACCGTGTCAAAAGGAATGTTTCTCCCTCGACTCCCACATGCTGACGTCAAGCTCCTTCTTTTCGCTCCAGACGCAACACGATCAGTCAAAGGAAAACACAAACACAACAAGCAAACAAACAAAACACAAGAAAACGGAAAAGTTCCCTCTGTCGGTCTGTCTTATGTCAAGTTATGTGACACAGCAGCTCCTTGTTCATTAAATGAACTTCTGACACCAGTCCTTCGAGCCGATGTCTTAACTGGTAAACTCGATTTCAGGTTTCCAGTTAACAAACCTCAAGTTCTTCAAATAAAGGTTTGTTGAAACTATTCCCGCTGCTAGAAGTCTACAAAACTCAATTTCACTAGATGAATTCAAAATCATCGAAACACTTCCAAAAGTTCTCAAATCAAACTGGTTCTCATCCAAACGTGAATAACCAGCTCATTAGTCAAACACTGACTAACTTCTCAAGAACGAAGTGATTCACACAAGGTGTCTGTATGACCTTCTTCTGAATACAAAGCATAGTCAGAACACAAAGTTCTTTCTCCAAATCAGTTTTCCACATAGAGATAGCATCTCACAGTTTTCAATCTCAATGGAGAATAGAATGTTCTATTCGACATTGTCAATGTAGGTCAGCCAAATACAGTTGTATCGCTGAAGTCTTTCGACCTCTAGATTGGTTGAAAATAATTCTACTTATTGCGGAAAGAATCTTGTATGTGACCATCCTGTGTCACAATGTTCTCTTGGTCTTCGGACTTATCATCTCTGACATCAGGATGATATCATCGATCTGTGCATAAACTATACAACCACTGATGAATGGCATGTCGCTTCACTCTCACCCAAAGGGTGCTCACTCAGGCTGTCAAATTTCCATAACAAAGCACAACTAGAACAAAGAAAAGCAAACAAACAAACAAAAAACAACCAAAAAACACAACCACAACTCAACCAAAAGGCGACCCGATGGCTCAGTTGGTATGGCGTTGGTCTTGCCAGCGCTGACAGACTGCCGGTGGTGGTTCAAATCCCTGCTGGTCCACTCGGGAGTCTCAAGTAAAATTCTGACTTTTTTTGTGGTCGGCGCCCGTTGTCTTTCGGCCCACCGGCAGTCTGTCAGCGCTGGCAAGACCAACGCCATACCAACTGAGCCATCGGGTCGTCTCTCTCAAGCAAAATTCTGACGGACCAGGAACTGACTAAATCTGCTGGGTAATGCACGTCACTCAGCTTAGACCCTTCTGAGCTAATTGGTATGATCCCGAAGACGGCAATGTCGAGCGATCCGACAAAGCAGTCTCCACCAAATACACATCTGTAGACAGCAAATTCAGATACTTCGACCAAAATAGCTGTTTGAGAGAACGCTGAGAGAGGCATAAGTTGTGTTCATGTACAGCTTCTTTTTTTTTTCACACCGAGCCCGTTGCCTTTCGGGCGGATCTACGGTCTTCTTACTCGCGGACCAGCGGGGAATCGAACCACCACAGGCAGTCTGTCGCGATACCAACTGCACCGCGAGGACAGGCAGGCCTTTGGGTCTGTTCGAATGTCGTGGCACTTCATTTTCGCATGTTTTTGAGAGTGATACAGGGTCAAACCACTGTGTCCTCTGGGAGTGTTTTTGTTTGTTTTTTCCGTCCAACGCCTTCATGGCTTCCGCCCATCGTTACACACATTCAAAAGTTTACATGCAGGGCTGTCACTTGTCGAAACAAAAGTGCCGTTCCGGACGAGTACGCAGTCTAGAAGCTGTCCCCGCAAGAAAATAGACAAGAAAGCAAACCAAAAACAACAAAGCAAACCAAAAAGGCAAAAAACACACAACCACAACACCAACCAAACAAAAACGACAGAGAGAATGGAATCGCCACCAGCAATGGGAATTACGTGCATGATGACATCTTATGTGTCATTCTTGTGAAAATCCTGCTGGTATAGCGCTGAGAGATCAGTGATGTTGCACAGTTTTGATTTCACCAAGTATCGTCTGTGGACGAGCCTATTTTGACTTGGAACGATTGTGAATGGACAGATCGTAGTTTGTAGTTTTGATTTGTCCGAATATCATCTGTGGAAGATATACTTTTGAATGTTTTTGGATGCTCTATGAAGCATAGATCATTTTGTGACACTCAACGAGCACAACCGACACTGTGGTTGCACTCGTCTCGTTTTGTAGTTGAGAGTTGTGATGTTTTTGTAGGAAACCGAACATTATTTGAACAGTTTGGAAACATTTCAACAGTTTGAGAACCGAATGAAAGCTTTTGATCCTTAGTGGATCGCTTTTCAGAATTTCGTCAAGACTGGAATCCAGTTTGCAGTTTAGACAAAAATCCCTCCTTGGTTTTGTCACCTTTAAACAGTATTTGAACTGAAGGGTCAACGATACTCGTTGGCTCAAGCCCGAGCGAGAGAAACAGAGTGTGTTGAAGCGTTGCTTGTTGTCTGGAGTGATTTGAGCGAGAGAGCACGGAAAGTTTGACTCATTTGATCGCGATAGGTTTTGTTTTGGTTTTCAAGGCACAACTTAGCGGTGCAAAGTTTTACGTGGTTGCGGAGCTTCGTGCTCCTACCACAGATCTGTGTGATTTTGGTTTGTCTGTGGATCCAGGAACCGTGTTTGTGAGTTTATACTTTGCTCAGGTCTTGCGTGAATCTTGTTTGTGTTTCAGGTATGGCCGACGCATCTGCAAGCGGCGGTGCGGGTCAGGTACCGACACAGCGCGGAGAGAGGGAAAGAAGTCCCACTACGCCTACGACTCAGGAACAGCAACAGCCTGCACAAGGACCTCAACGTTTCAGGATGAACTCGCCGGAGGACGGACAAGGTTTGCCTGGAGGGGCAACTGCACCTTATGCCTCTATACCACCCCCACCGCCGAAAGCTGCCAGTGGTTGTGGAAGTATGCCAGGAAGTCCAACTGGACAGCAAGAAGTTTTCTCCACTGCGCAGATGACTCAGATAGCTCAGATAGTGTCTTTGAGTTTGAACCAGGCTATGGGTGAGTTTAACATGAGGTTGAATGGTTTGCAACAACAGGTAGTTCATCAACAGAATGTGTTTGCTCAGGCACAGGTGCAGCAAGCTGCATCACAACCAGCTCAGGTACCAGTTGCGAAGACATCACCTTCTATCTCAAGTGGTTTGTCATCATTTGGAGATCGTCCACCCACCAGTCCACAACCCAATTTTCCAAGGAACACTGTGGAACAGCCACCAGGTTTGCAGCAGTCGCCTCAGAGACTGATTAGTGAAGTTCGTCAGGGGCAGGGTACTGCACAGAACACTCAGGGTGAAGCGTCGTCACAGGATGACAGGGATGTCTTTACTAAGAGTGAGAAGTGGCTTCCTCCATTGCCCAAGTGTGAGCATGGAACTTGGAAGACACGTGAACAGGAGATTTTGGGTTTTGCCGGCTATGTTCAGTCTTTGAGAAGCTGGGTAGCTTGGCAAGTGATACGTTTGGGTGGGAGCTTGAAAGTGCGCTGAGTTGGCCGCACGAACTGCACATGACGAATCTGAAACCTGCACAGCAACTTCGTAGTGCCAGGTTGCTGGCCATCCTAACTCAGGCGTTTGCAGAGTATCCACGAGCTCATATGATCCTACAGGCCTATTCAGAAGGAATTGGTATGGATGGTTCTTTTCAGGCAGTGCGAGGAACGTCTGGTTTTGAGGCGTTGCGTTTGCTTGCAAAGGAGTTCAGTTTGAGATCAAGAGCGGAAGCTGCATTTTTCAGGTCTGAGTTCATGTCCAAGACGTTTAAGGCACAGAGTGGCCCTACACAGATCAGTGATCTAGTCCGACAGATGGACGTTGGTTTGTCCAAGTATCGGAAGTTGATCGATACCTTGCCTCAGCATTGCGATAAGACTGGCTTGGATTTGCAACAGGTCGACTTGACGTTGATGTTGCTGAGATCCTTGCCCAGTGACGTGAAGAACTACGTCGTTTTGCATGCGTCAGGTGAGGGCTATACTGACTACAGATCAGCAGCCCTGAAGTTCGAACAACAGCAGAGGTTGTTCCAAGAACTGGGTGGAGGATCAGGCCGCAATATGCACGCCTTGGAAGCCGAAGGTGACTGGAGCACCTACTATGGCTACGAAGATGAGCAGGACTACTACGCCGAAGGTGCCGAAGAGGAGTGGGAATGGGATCCAGAGAGTGAGCTGTGGCTCAACACTGCCGCAATCAACAAAAATTCAGGAGTGAAATGTCGAAAGTGTGGCAAGACTGGACACATGCAGAAGGATTGCAGCACGAATATGGGTCGTGTGAAGTGCTTCAAGTGCGGACAGAGCGGGCATATTGGCGCGAATTGCCAAGCCAGCAGTCCGAAGTCTGCAAGTTCTTCTCCGTCTTCGAGCACTGGGAAAGGTTCAGGTGCAGCCAAGGCCAAGCCTGCAGCGAAAGCTGGACGAGGAAAAGGTGGTCGCAAGGGAAAGATGCATGAAGTTTCAGCCGAAGGACCTCAAGAAGAAGAGCAAGAATCTGGAGAAGCGATTATGATGCCGCTCATTTCATCACAGGTTTCAAGTTCAGAGGGAACTTGGTGGTTGTTAGATTCTGGAGCTGCCACGTCGGTGCTGTCGCAGAACTATGAGGGCATGTATCGTTGCCAGGCTCAGGAGGATTCGGCAGGAGCATTGGAAACCTACTATGCAGCGAATGGGACTCCAGTTCACATGAGGGCCAATGTTTTGGTAAGTTTGGCATTTCAGGTTGTGACTGGGGCATCTGGAAAGAAGAAGACTCAATCATTCAAATTGGCCTGTTGTATTGGGGATGTGTCACACAACATTATTTCGACAACTCAGTTGGTCAAGAAGGGTTGGAGTGTGATTCAGTCACCTGGAGAGACGTACCTCTACCACGAGGACAGTGGAACGCTCATTAGTGACGTGCTGTTGTGGGGAGGGACTCCGTGGCTACGAGCATGCAGGGCAGCACAACCGAGCTTGAAGGATGGCAGTCAGCCGATGGAGTTGGTTGAGTCATCAGTGGTCGAGCCAGAGGGTTTGAAAGTTAGCATGGTTGGAGCTGTTGAGCTGTCAAGTCAGGAGAAGTTGCGTCAACATGTTCTTCGAGGCCATTACCCGTTTGATCCACACTGTTTGGAATGCCAACAGGGACGAGGAGTTTCTCGAGCACCAAGGCGAAGTTTGCGTGAGAGAATCCTTGAAGTTCAGGTGGATTTCTTCTTTTTGGGTTTGGTTGAGAGTAAGTTCAAGATGATTTTGCTGCGTCAGGTGTTTTCAGGTTTGCTTGGTGTCACTGCGGTGAGCGAGAATGTTCAGGTGACAGGCCAGCATTTGCGTCAGATCTTAGCTGAGTTTGGTTTGCTTGAGACTTTGGAAGGACCGCCAGTTGATTTCAGGACAGATGCTCAGGACGAAGTTGGAACTGTTCTGAGGAGATCTGGTTTGCCAAGGGAGTACACTGTGAACAAAGCTGGACCTCAGAACCATGATACGGTTGGATCAGTTGAGCGTGGTGTGAGAGAAGTCAAGGAAGCTCTTGCTGTTTTGCGCTTGGAACTGGCCAAGGCCGGATTGGATTTGGTCGACAGCTTGGTTGCCTGGGAGGCCGCTTCCAGGTATGTGACTGCTATGCACAACCTCCATGGCAAGATCCAGAACACAGGAAAGACTGGAAAGGAATTGCTCAGGAACACATCTGAAGGAACTCGAATTTCCGCCATGTTTTGCTCTAGGGTTCTTGCAGAGACCCCAGAAAGTGTTGACAGTATTGGACGGTTTGTCACTGCTGCATATTTGTATCCTGTCAGGAACTCGTTTGCTCATTTTGTTTGTGCGAAAATTGCTGATGAACTGAAGTTTTTCCAAGCCAAGAGTTTGAAACTTGTTTTTCCGATTGAATATCCACAAGATCTCATTGAACGTTTTGTTTGTCACTCAGGTTCAGGTGATCATCCATCGCTTGTTGATCAGGCACCCATTGAGATTTTGCCAGAGGAGTTTGCACGACTTCCAGATCAGGTGCAGCCTCCACGACACTGGGTTGATGCTCATGGACGAACTGAAGGATGCAGTTCATGTGCCACTCGACAAGGTCGACATTCCAAGAAGTGCTGTGAGCGCTATTGGAATTGGATCCGTAACCAGAAGAAGGGAGAAGTGCCAGCTTTGCCCGACAAGCCTGAGGAACAACTACCAATAGTTGAGCCCAATGACCCGGCTGTGGCCGTGCCTTCACGACCATTGCCGCGCATCCCAGGTTTGCCTGCTGGGATGACCCCGACGCGCCGTTGTCCAAGTTGTGAATCAGGTATGAATGCTCCAGGTACCCGGCACTCTGCCGAATGTCGCAAGCGACAAGCTGAGTTTGTGTCAGGTGAAACTGCCAAGCCATCGCTTGGTGATCTGGAGGATCTTCCGGTACAGGAAGGTGGGGTGAGAGATGGTTCTTACTCTCCATCTTTGGCTCCGGACCCGGTCGAGCCTGTGGACGTTGAAATGGCCACCGAGGAAGTTGGTGACATGCCCATGGTTGACGTTTGCATGGCGCAGCCATATCATGTGGGTATGTTGACATCACCAGAACTTGTTCAACGAGATCGTTTTTCAGTGGAGTCAATTCAGTACGATGGCTACTGTGATGAGTTTGTCGTCATGGATTTTTGTGGTCAGAAGATCAAGCTTTGGAAGCCCAGTGGAGCCGTGTCTGACGTCACGCTCAGGGACTTGCCAGCTGAAGGAACCTTTTTGGCCATGCAGAAGGAGATTCGTGGACTCACTGCTGTTGGTGCAGGTCAAGTTCTTGCCGAGAATGTGGCAAGGGAGAGTGGCCAGCGCATCATTGGCACAAGGTGGGTTACCAACGAGAAAGAGGAAGCTCAGGAGGGTGTGCGCGCTAGAATCGTTGCCAAAGACTTTGCAAGTGGTCAGTCTGCCAGAAGTATGGGCATCTCTAGCCCGACGCCCAGTATTGAAGCACTCAGGATGGTTCTTGGAGCTGCTTGTGGGGCGTGGAGTGTTGGGAATCAAGCCATGTTTTTGGTAGGTTTGGACGTTTCTCAGGCGTTTATGAACTCACCATTGGAGCGACCAGAAATTCTCCGGATGCCACTATCCATGTCAACTATGAAGGGAGAACCAATTTTTCTATGGGCTGAGAAAGGCATCAACGGTTTGAGAATTGCCTCTCAGGCATGGATCGTATTCTTTTCATCTATTGTCAAGAGCATTGGAGTAGTTTCAGGTACTGTGGAGCCTTGTTTATATGTTGGTCGAATGGTTGGCAAAGATCAGGCACCCATCGTCATCATGGCGTACGTCGATGATTTGCTTGTTGCCACCACTTCTGAATCAGCTCTCAAGACCCTCATGACTGCACTATCAGCACATGTCAAGGTTCGAGAGACTGGCCGCGTTGGTTTGAAAGGGGGACACTTGCGTTTCCTTGGTCGAAGTATCTTTCGAAGGCCAGGCTCATCTGCTTTGTACATGCAGGTGGATCCAACGTACTTGGATGAAGCTTTTGCTGAGTTTGATTTGAAGAAGGGAAGCACAACATTTCCGGATTTGCGTCCCATTCTGGAACAGGAAGGAGGCCAACCATTGTCAGCAGAAGGACATGCACGTTTTCGCAGAGTTCTAGGTCGTTTGTCATGGTATTGCCAAACTCGTCAAGACTTGTTGATTTTGGTCAGCATGCTTGGAACTGGTCAGGCACAACCGTTTGAGACCCATGAAAAATGTTTGCGTGCTGTACTCAGGTATCTTATGACTGACATGGATGTTGCATTGCGTTTTCCATCAGAAGAGCTTGCTTTGCCCGATGTGAAAGGTTTGGAAGTGTACACAGATGCTGGGTTTGCACCCATGAAAAGTACTGGACGTCGTTCTGTTTCAGGTACTTGCTTCATCTTTCAACAGTGTTTGATGAAGTGTTTCAGCAGGCACCAGTCAGCTGTGACACTCTCCTCCTGTGAGGCTGAGCTTGTTGCATTACAGTCAGGTGTTCAGGAAGGAATCGGCTTGCTCAGGACTTTGGGTTTTGTGCTTGGTCGTTTGTATCCATGGGTTGACATTATCCCTCAGGACGCTCAGGTGACTTGGTATGACGAAGCAGAGTCTGATGACGAAGACTCTATGAGAGTTTCATACTTGTTTCCACTGGTCGTCAAGACCGACAGTTTGTCAGGGAAAATGCTTCTCGAAGCATCTGATTTGCAACGAAAGAGCCGACACATTGAGATTAAAGTTTATTGGCTCCGAGAGTTGATGGATCGCAAAGTTTTGCTTTTGTCGCACGTTCCAGGAACTTTGAACCCAGCAGATTGTTTTACCAAGTGTTTGCCAACTCAGAAGTTTGTATTTTACAGGAACATGCTTGGATTTGTGAAAGTTGATTTCAGTTTGATTTCGAACATCCTTGGTTTTTGCTTGAAAGTTTGTGACAACAGTTATTCAAAACCAATTTCATGTTTGTCAAACAGGAACTGCGTTTTGTGCGGAGAACGTTTGATTTCGTTTGTTTTGGAAGAAGAACTGCAAGTTTCAGGAGATCAGAGATCATTTCGTCATGTGAAAGCTGTGCTTGCTCAAGAAACCTTGACAAACCCGGACAGTTTGTATCTTGCTATTGCGCCGATGGCAGGTGAAGAAGAGGACAGCAAGTCTATGGTGTCTGGATTGACTCGTGTCGATTGGACGACAGGGAATCCTCGCACGGATCCAGAGACTGGTGAAGTGATGAGAAGAGATGAAAGGGTCATGGAAGTCACTGAAGCTGCACCAGAAGGAGCAGCTGCCTCAGGTACTCAGGAACAGAGAGAACCAGTGTCAGGCACTCCTGATACAAAGGAAGCAGCTGCGGGTGCGCCAGTTGCAGAAGAATCGAAACCTTCAGGTGGACCGTCTTCTGGATCGAAGCGACCTCAGGTGAAGAAAATGCCCAAGAGGCCTGCAGCCAAGCTCATGCCGAGGCGTTTGAAGGTCACCAAGGTGAAGTTGGAGCCTGGGGCAACTGCCAAGGTGCCCGGGAAGAACCGCTTCAAGAACAAGGAGACGAAGAGACGCCAGAAGGCGAAGTGGGAAGAGATTAAGAAGACTGCCAGAGAAGAGCGTGCTCAGCCTGCACCAGCCTTTGAGATTCCAGCCCGTGGAGGAGATGTACCAGTTCGAAGTTTTTTCGACCCTGTTTCAGGCAGAAGAGAGACAATGGAAGTCAAGCCAATCAACAGGGAGCAGAAGTTTCGAGCTGTGCAGTCAGGTTTTTCCAGGTATCCTAATGAGACTCGTACTTGCTACCAGTGTGGTGAGAAAGGGCATCTGAGTGCCAACTGCCCGCAGAAGATGAGGAGAGTATCACTCACTGAGGGCGTCATCAAGTACGAGGGGGCAGGGGAGACCCGGCCTCGAGTCAGGCTTCAGGGAAATATGGGGAGCATTCCTCAGGAGACCTCCGAGTTTGACGATGTCCGTCCAGAAGACTCAGCATCTCAGGTGGGCGGACAATACCTGGGAACTATGTCTACGGTTGGAGGAAGCGTCAAGAAGAACTTGCCACCACCACCACCGCCACCTCCAATGGGTGGAAGCCCAAAGATCGCCAGGAGCAGACCAGGTGTTCCGCCGCAGACTTCAGCACCTATGCGGCCACCACCAGCGCCAAGTGCGAGACTTCCGGCTAAGTTTTCTCAGGACCCACCTCCAGGAGAAGCAGCTTCCTCGAGCAGAGATGTGAGGAGACCCAAAACTTCACCCAAAACACCGCCAAAGAGACCATCAAGCAAGGCACAGCCAGTGAAAGGTGCGCCACAGAAGACCCAAGGGACAGAGAAGGCAAAAGGGACAGAGAAGTCCAAAGCGACTGAGAAGTCCAAGGCGACAGAGCCAGAAACAGAGATCAGAGGCTCGGTTGGGAGAGTCGTGGACTGCGACTGTGGACCTTGTGACGCCGAGCACAGCTGTGGATGTTGGAACCCCAGTTTCAGACAGTGCGGGACATGGGGATGTCCATCTTGCAGCGGCACATGGATCTGGAAGGTTGTCAGCACTTACAGTGCACCAACCGACGCCAGCGAACTCACAGGCGGCGACGCCTACATCTCCAGCAGGAGATTCCCTTGTGGCTGGAGAAGCACCAGGACAAAGTTCAACTCACTGGTCGAATGCTCCGGTGATTTCACCGGTACCATCTACACCACCGCCAGCACCGGTGGGAGGCGAGACAGAGGTTTGTGTGGCATGCCAAGGGAGTGGATTGCTGAACTCGCAGGTGAATCTGCGATTGTTCCGACTTATCGGAACGGGGCAGCTCCGTTTGGCGGGGCCGATTGCCCAAGTTGCACCTGCGACCCCGGCTCCGGCCGCACCTACAACACCAGCTCCGGCAGCTGCAAATCCCACTGGACCTGGTAACGGGACCGAAGTCAGTCCAAGCCTCAGTGAGAACTCAGGTAGATCTCGTACTCCAACTCGTTCAGGTGTTTGCAATGTGACTGAAGATGGAAGTATGACCATGTTTGATTCAGGTGGAAATCTTTTGATTTTGGAGCTTGCTTGTGGTGTTGACTCAGTGATTCAAAATGCTTCTAGGGAGTTTGGATGCAGTTACATTGGAATTCATGCCGGTTTGGAGCTTTCTTCAACTCAACGTCAGGCCTATAAGTTCTTGAAGAACTTTGCTGAGGGATCTTCCGGTAGTGCGGATTCACAGAAACTGATTCAGGTACACATTTCTCTTCCCTGTACTGGGGGTAGCCCTTTGTTGGACTTATCCAAGAAAGACAGGAAACCTGCTCAGGATGCGTATTTCAGGCTTCTTGATCATTGCAAGAGATATGTTTCATATATCAAGGGCATGAGCAATGTGTGTAGTGCTGTGACTCTGGAGCTTCCGAAATCGAACCGTTTTTGGTCAGACGAGAGATTGAAGAAGTTTCTAACTGACCACGACATGCAAAAGTTTGCGGATTGTGCTGCATGTGCCATGGGTTTGGAAACCAGTCAGGGACAGCCTATTGGTAAAGTCTTTCGCATTGCATGTTCGGATCAAGTACTTGCCACAGGTCTTGGAAAGAGATTTCAGTGTAAGTGTACTCAGGACCACGCTCCATTGAATCAGGTCAACTATTCGATGACGGAAAGATACTCATATAAGTTTGCCAGATTCTATTGTCGTGCTATTGCACTTCGTTGGATTGATCAACAGGAAGAAACATCGTGATTTTGTTTGTCATTGACTGCAGTTTGCATCAGTTTGCATTTCATGTCAGCAGTTTGACTTCAGGAAAGTACAGTTTTCTTTTTCAGCTGAACCGTTCAGTGGAATTTGCATGTTTGCATGGTTCACAGCGGATTCAGGGACATTCGATTGTCAGGCACAGTTTTCAGTGAAGACTTCACTAAGTGAATTCTCAAGTCTTGTCATCAGGAATCAGGTGATGACATCAGTTTAGTTTCAGGAGCCTATCAACTCCGTTGAGAGAGTGCTCGCATCAGGACGCTCACACTCCAGTTGTTTTGTTCTGTTGTGTGTGTGTGTGTTTTCTTTTTCGTGTAGCCCGGGCCGGCCGCGCCGCGTTCGCCAGCCATGGATGAGCTTCTCATTGTGGTGCTATTTTCTGCATTGACTGGAGTGATGATTGGATCTTTGGGGACAGTTGTTATATTCTGGCTTTGTGGAGCACTGGAACGTAAGACAGTTATTGAGAAAGTTAGTCCAGAGTTGAGGGATGCGACAATTCAGGCTGAATATACTCAGGCTACATCGGATGAAACGTCAGACTTCAGACAAATGCACAGAGCTCAGACTTCGTCTTCTTATCATTTGTACATTGGAACTGCGGAGAGATGTTATCATCTTGATCGCCGTTGTCGTTGTTATCCAGATTGGGACAATGTGAAGAGAGGGCTTACAATTTGTGAAATCTGCCGTATTTCATCTTCGACTTTTGAGATTGGGCAATGTATTTTTGTTTCTGAACAAGGACAGAAGTTTCATTTGACCCGATTTTGTCGTACTTTCAAGAGTCTGCCAGTGACTGAATATGCAAGGTGCACTGCATGTTGTACACTGGAACATTCTACACAGGTTTTATTCGGAGATTCAGTACCTCGCCAGCGAAGAACTGCTTCGTCAACTTCTTCTATTGCAGGTATGTCAGAGGACTAGATTTTTCTGGATTGGAATGGGACGCCATGACTTTCTGGATTGCATTGCATTGCATTGACTGCACTACGTATTGGACGAAGACTCCATACTGACCTCTCATCGAAAGGGGGTGTGAAAATCCTACCTGGTATAGCGCTGAGAGATCAGTGACGTTGCACAGTTTTGATTTCACCAAGTATCGTCTGTGGACGAGCCTATTTTGACTTGGAACGATTGTGAATGGACAGATCGTAGTTTGTAGTTTTGATTTGACCGAATATCATCTGTGGAAGATATACTTTTGAATGTTTTTGGATGCTCTATGAAGCATAGATCATTTTGTGACACTCAACGAGCACAACCGACACTGCGGTTGCACTCGTCTCGTTTTGTAGTTGAGAGTTGTGATGTTTTTGTAGGAAACCGAACATTATTTGAACAGTTTGGAAACATTTCAACAGTTTGAGAACCGAATGAAAGCTTTTGATCCTTAGTGGATCGCTTTTCGGAATTTCGTCAAGACTGGAATCCAGTTTGCAGTTTAGACAAAAACCCCTCCTTGGTTTTTGTCACCTTTAAACAGTATTTGAACTGAAGGGTCAACGATACTCGTTGGCTCAAACCCGAGCGAGAGAAACAGAGTGTGTGTTGAAGCGTTGCTTGTTGTCTGGAGTGATTTGAGCGAGAGAGCACGGAAAGTTTGACTCACGTTTGTTTATTTGTGGAAAAGCCTTTGGGTAACTTTGATCGCGATAGGTTTTGTTTTGGTTTTCAAGGCACAACTTAGCGGTGCAAAGTTTTACGATTCTGAGAATGGCCCAAAACAAGAAACAAAACAGAACAAACTCAAAACACACCAATGGGCCATATCGGTGTGTGAGAGAAGCAACAAAGCTCCATGCGGAAACCAGGGATCCCCCCAGTTGTGGGTGTTTTTGTTTGGGCTCCGGCCCGTTTGTGTGTCTGGTTTGTTGTTTCTCTTGACGAAACGCAAGTCTGGCTGGGGGATTTGCGGGTCGTCTGGCTGGTTGGTGGGTTGTTTCGGTTTGGTGTGATTTGCCCTCATTTCTGGACCTGTTGCGGTCCTTGTACAAATTGCATTCTACTGCTTATGCTCATGTAAGGACCGAGCCATAGTGCGACATCAGCCACACTCGAGGAAAAAAAATACCATGCGAAAATCCAACAGGACCTAATTTGTTTTGCGTGTACATACCAACTTCAGAGGATGTCTGAGTTGGATGAGTGAGTTTGAACCATTTTAGAACGTTTGAAGTTGTTGCGAAGAGTTTTGTACTGTTTTTTATGTGACCATTGAAGTAGAGATGTTCATCGGTGGGTCTTTTGGGTTGAGGTTTGAGATGGCGACTGATGGGAGGAAAGCCAAGGGATTTAATAACCTATCTTAGTGAACTAATTGGTTTGTAGGGTTTGTAGATCTAGCTTATTTTGTGACTTTTGTCCAAGAAACATTTGAAGTCATCTGGTTTTGATTTACCTCCGGAATTGTTTAGACCTGAAATCGAGTTTCCTCTGCCCATTTCACTCTCAATGAGTGTGAGTCAAACAAGAGAAGTCAAGTACAGCTACATGAACTGACTTCGTGCTTTTTGTGCTTGTTGTCGCGTGCAAAAGGGAGCTTGAAGCGTGCAGAGTTGCAGGTGTTGTTGGTTCTAGATACTTTGGGTTTGAGGCTCTCGCAAATTTGCTTCAATGAGAACAACTTCACACAACTGCGATATAATGTACATCAATGATCACAACAATCGTGTTGATCACCAATAGAAGATGGACTGGAAGCAGTGCACTCTGCAGCCAGACATGCAGAGGGTATGATGCAACGTGATGGCCAAACACCTCCACTAGCTGAACTTTCTTCTCAAAAAGATCAAGACAAGCATTGTCTTGCTACATGTTTCCTGTGAACCTTGGTGCTCTTCTTGCATTGCTTTCAGGGCTCGAGCAGATCGACATATGAGAGATGACAGCACACATACAAGTGCTGTTCCTCAATTTCCTTTGATTTCTACTCTGCAAAGAGCATTCCTGAGGGCAAACAGCCTCAAGATGTGAAATCTTCGGTGTGTTTGGTCATGGTGTGTTCCCAAACGGGGTACATCCACTGTACTTCAATCAAGCACAAGAACCAGGTTGACTTGATGGTGAGAGAGCTGATCACCTTCAGCCAGCTCCTTGGGCACACCGACCTGGCTTTCATGGCTGATAGTGAGCCTGCTATGAGACAGTTGATGCGCATCGCAGTAAACACACGACTGGCGATGGGATTGCCCACACGTTCAACAACTCCACCAGCGTATTCACATGGCAACAGTCTTGTGGAAATTGCCACAGGCAGGGTGAGACCACTTGCTGGATCCTTCATGCATGCTCTTGGTGAAAAGCTTGGAATTGAAATTTCGACTTTAAGTCCTATTTGGACATGGGCCATGAGGCATGCGGCATGGGTCATCAACAGATTCAGTGTAACAGCTTGCCGGAATTTATCCTTTTCACCCATTAACTGGAACCTGTCGCATCACACCTCTGTTGTTGTTTTTGTTTTTGGTTTGCTCTGTTTTGTTTTTGTGTGTGTTTTTGTGTGTGTTTTGTTGTTTTCTGTGTGGTGGTTTTCTTGTGTTTTGGTTGCTTTGTTTCGCTCTTCGAACTGGTGATGCATGTGACAGTACACAGGACTATGTAACGGTCCTCCACCAGTTTACTTTTGAGGCCTTTCCACCACAGGCGGCCTATGCACGATTTAATTAATCAATTAATACCAACTTGCAACATGCACCAAAACATGGTGAACGACCTGGCGGAAGCCATGAAGGCGTTGGAAGGAAAAAACAGATTCAGTGTAACAGCAGGACGTGGAGTCACAAGCTTTGAACTTCTGAGTGGCAAACTATACACTGGAAAAGGATGTCAATTTGGTGAACCAGTTTGTGGTTTTCAAAAGAGCCATTCAAAAGGAATCCACGATGGAGACGCATGGTGTTTTTGGGCAAGATCGACCCGCAGGACTCATACTTACTCTCCAATGGAACCCATTTGATTTTGGCAAGGTCTGTCAGAAGGATCAACACTTGCTGGAAAGGTCATTTGGCGTTTTACTCCAGCTGCCTCATAAGTATAGGAGCAGCTTTGGTGGAAGAGTGGTGCCAACAAAGAGCAGTCGTGCACCCATTGCTCCTGGCTTCAATCCTCCAGTTGGAGATGTGGAACCCTCCAAATTCTTTGATGAGGACGCTGAGGCAGGCAGAAAGCTCTTGAAGAGCAACGTGAAGACTATGAAACAGCCAACATGGCCATCCACGACAAGCAGAACCCTATGCAGGAGATGGAGCAACAGCCTCAGGTTGACTGGAAGATGCAAGTGTGATACAACATCCCCAATCCAATTGGCATTTTCGATGATCCAGTGGAGGAGGAGATGATCAATCTCAAGAGATGGCAAACCCAGCGTTGGAATTACCTGGTCCTTCTACACCTCCTTCTTTCTTCGAAGTGCCAATGACTCCTCTTGTGATAGCACCCTCAAGCTCAGCAGCAGCAGGCTCAACTGATGTGCCTGTGACTCCAAGGGCGCATCCAACAACCATGGTGAGGAGGAGACAGCTAATGAACAGATCCACAAGAAGGCCAAGGTGGAGGACACAAAGAAACCCAGGCTCATGCAATTGAGTGAGCAACATTCAGCAATGATCCGTGCAGTGCAGTTTGATGATGGATCAGAATTTCATACAATGGACGACTACAGCCAGGACCTCAAGATGACAGATCAGATCATGAGGAAGATGAAGATCACTGGCAAGATGATCCATCATTCTTTTCAGGTGTTCCTCTGCAGTTGTGGTCAGATGCTGATATCAATGTGAAGCCTGAGGAACCTCCACAGTGACTGGACGATTTGGCCGCTGACGCAGAACTCTCTCGACCCACCAGCATGGGTGTTATCCAACGTGAAGCTGACTATAATGGCCTTGCAGAGAAGAGCCATCAACTGAACACAAAGTTTGTCAGAGATTGGCGCCTCAAACAGTTTGGTGATGCAGCTGATGGGGAGCCAACACCCAAATGGCTTCGACGCAGCAGGCTGGTAGCACGAGAATATGCATTCTTGTAGAGACGGCAAGATGTCTACTCACCAGCTTCAAGCACTCATGTTTTGAACCTGCTTCCTTTACTTTGGCTTCAACGATGCGGTGATTTGAATGATGTTGCAGGAGGAGTTTCATGCAGTGATCAGGCGATGGCAGCTTTGGACATCAAAGATGCTTTTCTAGAAGTTCCACAACATACTCCTCTCAGCATCAAGCTTGCAGGTCAAACATGGGTTGTACTCAAGAACCTTCCTGGCCAACGATTTGGGGCACGTGCTTGGTACTGGTATCTACGTGCGTTTTTGGATGAGACAATGAAGTTTGAATTTTGCAGTGTTCAACCTTTCTTGGCACGTACTCCAGAATGTGCCATTCTCATCCATGTGGACGACATCATGTATGTTGACAGCCTCAAGTTTTGGAATGAGTTCAAGGAGAAACTTCAACAGCGTTTTTCAATCAGTTGCTCTGTTTTGGAAGGAGTTGGATCAGAGATTTCATTCCTGAAGAGGAGGCTCTTGCGTGTGGAAGATGGTTTGGCGTTACTCCCAGGCAGCATTGGGAAGTTGATCAAGGTTTGGGAAGAAAAGTTTGGAAAGCTGAGATCTTCCACAACTCCAGCTGACTCTTCAATTCAAATGGAAGACAACTCTCCATGCTTGGTTGGAAGCGATGTTACCTTTTTCAGAATGGCTGTGGGCACATGCTTGTACATCACACGTGATCGACCAGATGTTGCTTTCACGGTGAAGGAACTTTCAAGCTACATGAGCAGCTCCACAATTTCAGCAATGAGACACCTCAAGAAGCTTGTGGCTTACTTGAAGGGGACCAGCAACTATGCAGTTGTGCTTCAACAACCTCATGGAGGACAAGGCTTGCACAAACAAACCAATGACAGAAATTTGCTTTTGGAGTCCTTTTCAGACAGTGACTGGAGCAGTGACAAACGAAATCGACGCTCTACGTCCTCAGGTCTCCATATGCTATGTGGCAATTTGGTATACTCAAGCTCACGTACCCAAAGGGTGATCTCTCTGTCAAGCTGTGAAGCTGAACCACATGGAATGGTGTCGACTCTTTGTGACGGCATCTTCATCAAACGTTGTGCTGAATTTGTCATCAAGGGCAATGTCGAGCACATTTTGCTGACTGACTCTTCAAGTGCACGTCAACTGTGCTCACGCCAAGGCACAGGGAAGGTGAAGCACTTGAGTCCCAAAATACTTTGGATACAAGATCAAGTTCGAAATGGGGAGAGTGCTTTGAGCCAAATCAGCACAGCTTTCAATGTTGCTGATATTGGTACCAAGGCGTTGTCGTCAGCAAAGCGATCTGAAGACTCTGCTCAGTGACATTGGCATCTTTGATGATGATGGTGCCAACCCAATCCAGGCAGAAGAACGTCGAGGTGGAGATGGTCGAAACTTGAATCAAATGGTACAAGCAGCCAGGACAATTGCACGTCTTGCACTTCTCATGGGCCTCGAGCCTACCACTGGCGCTATGGGTTTTCCAGTTAATGAATGTGCAATTGGTGTTTCAGCTGGCACTTGTGCACCAGAAGATCATGATGATGATCACTCAAGGTTGGTCTACGTGATTTTGTTTGTGTGGTGCACAGCCATGACTTTCTTGGTTGCAGCAGCAGTTTGGATTGGCATCAAGCGGATTCGCGCCATTGAAGCTGATGCAGGCCATCTTGCACTACAGGTTGCACAAACTGACACAACCTTTGGCGAGCACATGGCTTTACTCCCAGAAGTTCAAAGGTCAGTTGGACAGATGAGAAATGAGGTGACTGAGACCGCAAGTCACATGGACATGCTGGCAGACTCAGTCGATGGAATCCACTACGGTTTGGTTGAGATTGGAGGATTTGCCCAACATCGAGAACTTACTCCTGTTCAACCACGTCACATGTTTACAGTTGAGCAAGGCAACAGAGTAGCCATGAATGCCATGGGACATGCACAGTATATGGGCGTAATCAGGCACCAAAGCCGAGGATTTGCATGGGCAGGTGATGACACTGACCCATCATCACCACCACCAGTGGCACCAGCAACAGCAGCAGCAACAACTACAGGAGCTTCTTCGAGCAATGACCATGGAGTTTGGAGTGGAGTCGTCTATGCAGAGGGAGGTGAATCAGAATCTGAGAGGCCGGAGGATCACCTTCTGAATCCAGAGAGAGACATGTCAACAAGACAAGGTGAACTTGAAACCTCCATAGATGATTTGAGACTTCAACTCAATGTGGCGCTTGCAGAAGAACTTTGGAGCGACGCAGATGAACTCCAGAGAACAATCTTGATGTTGCTGGACCACACCAACAATCAAGGCATGAGAAATCCAGAAACAAGGATCAGAGTTTTCCAAAGGACCGCAGATTCTTTCAGAATGATGGCAAATCGAGGAGAACAACGTGGCATGAGCAATGCGACCATAGCCAGGTACAGAGATTTCGAAGATGTGTACCGTTCCAGGACATGACAGCCCATTTTGGGCAAAACTACTTTGCTTTTGGATGCCCGGGAATGTGAGCCACTCCTGGTGACCATAATGCTCACTTGGAAGCCCAATACGCTACAACAATTCCAAATAGAGCTACAGCAGAGTACAATTCAGGACGTTTGCAAAACTGCAAAGGGGGCCACTTGCAACACTCCGCACAGAAAATCTTTTGAGATTCACTTTCAACGACTTTTCTTTTCTTGCGTGTCAAGGCGCAATGGCGGTGAGAAAACCGTGAGAGCAGCAAGGTGAGTTTGCACTACACCGTGCTGAGGAGGAGCGTGAAAGTTTTCTGTTAGCACCCCACCGTTGGAACACAGTTGCGTGGCCACTGCACAAGGATGACACGCACTTCAATCGAGACAGTTTCATTTTCACTTCAATCACATGTGAAATCCACATGTTTGCATTCAGGCCCTGAGGTCCAAGCAAAAAGGAGTGATTGCCAGCTGTTCTTTCGCAGTTTTGAATTACACAGCTGAATATATATATATATATATAACATTTGCAGAACTTGCATGACACCACAAATATGTTCGCGTGTCAAAATGAGTCCGAAATCAAAAAAATCAGTATTGAACGGTTCGATCACTTGCGCCTGTTGACATGAACATTTGCCAATTGTGTTCTTTGTCATCCATTTGTTGCACCACGTGTTGAAAAAAGGGGCCAACGACAAAACCTTCGCCCACCGCATTGCATGTTGCTGCTTTGGTTTCAACGAGTGCCCTCACTTTTATTTTATATATCCTGTGTGTGGAATTTTAGCATTTGCGTAAACGGTGGTTCAACCATCCCACACAAAAAGATCGTTTGAAATGGTGCAAAATTTGTATGTTCTTTTGTCGCACTGACCGACCCATGACATAACACAACATAATTGGGAAGGGTTCACATATTTGGTTTCGTTGATATTCTCAACACAAATGTTTGTGCATCAAAATTGAATTTCAGCTAACATTTTCTACTGTCATAAGGATAATATGTTGGCTATATTTTGCTCAAATAGGGTTCAATTTGTGATTTCTGCGATTGCAGAATCAGTGGATGCCTCAGATTTAGAAAATGTTGTTCGTTTTGTATCAGACTTCGGCAGTTCAAAGGTTGACAAAACCCAAACTGATGCAGTAGTTGTGCATCGCTCCTGCATCCCTGTGCAGGTGTCACCATGAGTCAGAACATATCCTGTGAACCGAAAATTTGTGAGGTGCAGCCAACGGCAAGACAAAGACAAAACTCAAAATATGGTCAGCATTGTTACATGAATTGCAAACCGAAACATAAGATTTCATTCGACCAATTGGTCAACACGAAATTGGTAGACAGTGTGCAGTGCAGTGTGATGTTTTGCAAACCTTGGTGAAAACAAAAAACATCGCACGTGTCCATGTTGCTACTGTTCGCAGGTAGGCGGAGGCGGCCTACTTTTGCCGTTATTCAAAGAAGGCTGGGTGCCTTCCCGTCATTGTGTTTTTTTCTTGCGAGAAAAATCGTAGCATAAGGCGCTATGGGTGCATAGGGCATAGGGGGAAAAAACCTAGCAAATATGGTGCAGACACCAAAAAAACTCATGAGACTCATGTAGTTCAATGCTGCCACCGTTGCCAGATGAACAAAAATGGGACATGGGACTTCGTCAGGGCCTCAGCATTGAATGCAATGTTTGTTTGCGCCACTTGTGCTCATAGGCCATGGGGCCGTGGGGCCATGGGGCCATCATGCGTCTTTGACGCATGATTTCATGATAACGTATCAAAGTCAACCAATTTTGTTGGACAAATTTCCTTCTCACTTCAGTGCCAAGGTGACGCAAACAAAAATACTGCGAACATTGTGTGTGCGTGTGTGTGTTGGGTGCCTTCAAACATGTGCAATCATGTTTTTGTTTTTTTGTGAACTGAGGTGCTGTACTTTATTTTACTGGCCTGCTTTGGTCCTTTATGGGCAGCTAACTCAAGCGTATCATTGTCCTGCTTGCCATTGGAACAAACATGTGATGGTTCAGTGCAGGGTGATTGATCCAGTGTGCTGCATGAACCAAGGTGTAGGAATCGTGTCAGACATTTTCATGGGAGCCATTGAAAAGGCCAAGAGTTTGAACATGACAAGAATGTGAACTTGCAATTTCTGTGCAAACTGGATGTACTTGTGTTCATTGTAGCTTTGGAACCAGACAGTACATGATACGGAAACAGGGCCATGAGAACTTTGTGTCAGGTTACTTCGAGGAAGAAACGGGTTTTCAGCTCGAACTTGCAAACTTTCATAACAGCAGCCTGGCAATTGATATCAGTCCGCAAATACCTTAGATTTCGTTTGTTTGTTTGACACAAAAATGCTGGCAGCATGGAACTCTCAATGATGTCAGGTAAAAGTGTGGAATGCAACTGTGGCCAACTTGACCCTCATGGCATTGGGATCCAGTGCTCCAGAGATCTTGTTGAGCGTCAGGAGAACCCAGGACGGAGGATCGCGCATGTTTTTCTTCGGGGCTCCCTTCAGATCCTTTCATGGTTTTCATGTGAGGTCATAGAATTGCTGAAGAACAACATGTATGCCGGAGATTTGGGGCCGTCAACCATTGTCTTGGCCTGAGTCCTTCTATTGATTCTATTGTGATCTTGATGCCGCGGTTCTTGACCCAGACCAGACTTCTGATTGAAACCCGATAATGCAATGCCAGATTTGGGGATATTTATGATACCAGATTTTGAGGTGGAACATGCATCTATCAGCTCTTGTGATGTTGCCAAAGCAAGGTCACAAAGAGTACACGGATCAGATCGAATTATGTTCATAGTATTATTTTTCTAGCAGGAATAAAGTTATTGCAACTGCAACCCAAGAGAGAGAGAGAGAGAGAGACGATTCGCAGCACTATGCACCCTCTATGGTGGGGGTATGAAGTGCAAGACACTGATGGTCATGAGTTTGCATAAAAAAACACAACGAGAAGCGCCAAGCTCCATTCTTGTCTCACCAGAATCACAATTTTCACCACGAATCCCTGCAATTTTCCATAGCCTTGGCAGGTCGGGAGTGCGGCCTTCAACCTTCTTTGCATCACAGCCGTCTGTGTTTCTGCCATCCCAGAAGGGGAAGTGCGCAGAATCAAAGACATAGGGGACCCCTCTGGCATGTTTGAAGGGACTGAAGGGAACTAGCCCAGCCAATTGTGGATAAAAAGGCACCCCAAATGGGAAGATCTTGAAGATTCTCAAAAAAATCTTGGCAATGGGCTCCCATTGCTGGTGCCTTCAAGGCATGCACATGCTTTGCCAGGTTTTCGCTGTGACAGCAACGTTCTCCGTGTTTGCCTATCTGTGGCTGCTGATTATTTGCATGTTGTGGACTCCTGATGCCTGGCTGGCATGCTTAAAGAAACAGCGTCGTGATATGTCGTGATATTCCTCATGAATGGCTGTTTTTTTGGTATGCCATGGTATGCCACATTTTCTGAGACACCGATGTGGGAGTGATATGGAGTAAGGTGAGCCCAGGCGATCATGAATTGCAGCTTTCCGTTCTGATCTGCGAAACTCTTTGTTTCATTGCTTGTAAGAAACGAACTCGGATTCACAGGTCATTACAATTGAAGAGGCCGGCCTCCCAATTCATGCATCCTGTTGTATAGGACTTGTGCAGTTTATTCACTTCATTTGCAATCCTCGTTGCAAAATCACTGGAGCGAGGGGTTGATCACATTCTTCCTCTTTCCGGTGCTTGTCCTGATTTCCTACATGGCGGTGGACATCTCAGTCCTTCACTTCATCCAGCTGTCCTTCAGCCAGAAAAAAGCAGAAAGTTTGGGTAGTGCTGCACCTGAGAATTTTGTAGCTGGGAAGAGTCCTGCAAGTGCTGCACCAGTCTGCAGCAATCTGCACCAATCTGCACCAACTCGCAAGGACAAGGGCTATTTCACTGGCAAGAAGCAAAATGCACAAGCGCAGAAGGTCCTGCTGGATGCTGCTACAGAGCAGGTGGGGCAGAGTTGCAGGACTAAAGCCGTCACTGCAAACGATCAAATTCGAGTCAGCTGCTTTGGGCCTGGTCAGGAAATCGCCACCATGAGAATGCGTATCCTGAAGAAGCACGGCACTGGTATTCCAGATGCCGTCCTTGCATGTCTTGCAGAATCTTGCAGAATCTTGCAGAGTTGGCTTCGGGAAACTGTGCGTATCCAACCACCTTTGGAGGACAAAGTTGTGGCTTTGATTCGGGAAGAGTTTGGTGCAGTCGTTCGGGCCTCGAGGAAGTTCCCCATGGCTTACAATCATTTTTTCCCACATGGGCAGCCCCATTAAGGCTAGTTTTTCACCTTATTTTTGCAGACAGTCACCTAGTTTTCATATGTTTTCATGGTCAATATACATTGATATCCCCATTTATCTATCCAAATACATCCACATGACAGCTCAGCTGACAGCTCCATTTATGGCTCCCCCCAATCGCCTAAGGAAGAACCCTCAAGAGCAGCTCGGCGGATGGCTGCCACGGAGAAGCTCTTTGGAGGTGGCAGGAGCTCAACGGGTTGAGATGTCGACGATGTCAGGTGTTGCAGTGTTGCGGCGTTGCGTTACGTGGCAGAAGCTTTTTTTTCCCATGGCCTGGGGGCTGAAGAATTCAGACTATTTGAGATGATTTGAGATGGTTGATGTGGAGATTCCCGGATTCTGATTGGCGTTGACATATTGTAGCGCCTGTGTCGTGGACTGTTCACGGTCCGTATCCTGTTCGAATGCAGCTTTGTGTTACAGCGTCGCGACTCAACGGTTGCAAGGAGAAAGTCTGCTGACTCCAAAGTAGTTCCGGACTTGACATTTCTTTCAGAATGCTTTTCGTGTCTTACGATGTTCCTTACATAATCATATGATATAATATATATATAATATATATAATATATATAATATAATACTGTATATGTTATATATGGTCAAGGGCTCCACAGAACATATGGCCGCTGACCATCCACTTGGTTATTTTTTGGCAACTTCAAAACTCTTCGTGCCAAACATGGCTACACCAAGGTGCCTATCAAGCTCTCGCCAGATGAGGCAGCTGGCTTGGCTGTCAGTTTCTGTGAAAGGCTCCAGCTTTGGCATCGCTTTGTTGTTGCAGGGCCCTGCAAAAACAAACATCACGTTTGAATTTGAGTCTGCTACCTAGTCCAGGGTTACAGGGTGCCGAGGTTTGCTGGGTAGGACTCACATTTAATCTGTATTCTCTGATGATTTTTCAAACATTCAGTTTTGTGATTCTGGCTCATGAGTCCGTCTTCTCCCGGGCTAGAAACGACTTGTCGGAACACAAAGGCTTTGTTGGCAACAGGAGCTGCAGGTGAAAAGTAATGCTTTCCCACAATCGAAGTTAGGAAGTATCTAATTGGTTGCCTGTGGCTGAAACGAATGCAGTCGTCCCAAGGCACACAGAGTACTCCTGTTTGGAGAGTTGCGACACGCTGGACTGCCGCTGTCCATCTCTGCCATTGAAATGGAGGTTTCCTAAAATGGGGGTACCTCTAAATCATCCATTTATAGATGGATTTTCCATGATTTTCCATTATAAACATTTATAAACCAACAATTTTTTGGGGAATCCCCCATTTATGGAAACCAGTGCAGGTGTTTTGTATAGCTTGTTGCAAGGAGCTTGTCATCACCCGAGAGGGTGATACTACAGCTAGCCTCGGCAAGGGAGCAGTCATGTGCCTTTCTGCATCATAGAAAACCACGACAAAATCATCTAATGTGGGTAAAACAATAATAAACCATCCCCCAAATCACCATAAATGGAGAACGGGGTGGTTTATCATTGTTTTACCCACATTACATTGTATTATGTTTGCACTCACAACCATTGGTTTTTCTCCTGACAGGTACAGGACGAAGGAGATTTCAGCCAAAGACGGGAAGGACTTCATCGCAGTACAAGGAAAACTAGAATTTGACGAGGCGTCATGGAAGCTGAATACTGTGAGCAGTTGTTTCCCACAGCCACCGTGGCAGCAAATATGGCAACTTTGAGTGATCCTATTTGTGATTTACAAAAGGGGTTCGGAATGCTGGACAGAGACTGGTCTGTGAAAGTGGAATCGAAATGCCACCCTCATGGCCTTTCAATTTTCACAAGCCGTGTTAGACACGTCTTGCAATTTCACATTCCCATGCGACCACGATCAGGATGAAGATCAAAAGATTTTGTGCATCAAGATTCTTGATGATGATGAGCATGAGCCTGACACATATTTCGATGTTGAGCTCTCGGACCCCAAGACAGAGGACAGCAATGCGGGAGCCTTTTTTCGTTTCGAGTGTCATGCACAGAGACAGAGAGAGAGAGAGAGAGAAGTCAAGACTGGAAAGGAATGGAATGTGATACCGACAGGGAATGAGAGGAATCCAGAAGAATCAGAAGACCAGACGGCATGCCGAGGCTGTAGTCATTCTCGGGAAGAACAAAACAGCTCATGTGCGCCCAGAAAAGAATTGATGATGCTGTTGCATGCAGTTGCCATTTGAGTGCAAACACATTTGCCACGTGCTGTTTTGACAATCCAGGTCCGGATTGTTGACGATGACGCAGTCGGAATTCTGGCATTTAGATCAGCCGAAGAGAAGGCCATTTGTCATTGCCAGAATAATAACAGTGAAGTGACAGTATCACGAGGCTCATGAATGAGGGTAGATGGTATCAGATGGTATCAGATGATGTCAGATGGTATCAGATGGTATCTTTGTGCTTCCTCAAATATGCCTGCGAGAAAGTGCAGGTGGCAGAAGACTTTGCCGGTGAGAAGGCTCCTTGCACTGTTATCTTGTGCAGCCTTTGCTAAGTTGGTATTGGGCACGGTGTGACAAAAATGATTAATCTCGTTCACCGCAGGTCATCAACATTGCAGTGCTTAGGCAGGCAGGTGCAAAAGGGTCCTCCTGGCATTCTTTCAACCTTTGTGTGCGTTGTTGTCAAGCTTCTTGACTCGAGGAAAACATTTGCAGACTTGCAGGATTAATGAGTTGCGTGCAAGGCATGCCAAGTCAGTTTTCTCGTTGCAGCTATCATTGCAATCAAATCCAACTCTTAAGTGTAGCTGAGTCCTTGCAAGAATGGACCGTGCCGTGCCTTTGCATTCATGATTCCATTGTCGGGTCTTAAAGCTTTTCCAAGGGTTGAAGAATGCAAGAGGAACTAGACCAGTCACTGGATAGCTTCTAGCAGAAGAGAATCCCCATGTTACAGCGTGTCTGAGAGAGAGAGAGAGAGAGAGAGAGGGAGGGAGAATGTTACACCGTCTTCCCCCATCATGTCTTAAGCAGAAAAACTTTGCTTTTCCTTATCACAATGGCTCGCGTATATCAGCAGTATGAATCCTCTTCAAACCCGTGCGTACCATTTCGCACCACGGTCTGCGTTGCTGACCTTTGCTTGACTTCGTGTACCACGGTTTGAACTTGCATTCCCTCGTACCCTGCGACCGTTGCATTATCCAAACAGTAGCATTGCACACACCTTACAGATGCACATTATTTTGACATATTTTGACTATCAGATTCAGGTTTGTCTCAAAATCGGGGATACGCCAGACTTGTCCAAACCTTCCGTGGAAAACCTACTGTTAATGAGCTATTGACAATTAATGACCTCATGGGCAAACATTGGCAGCCTTTTTGATCCTCAGCGGAGTCTTGCCAGGTTAGTGACATGCACCTACCGAACCGAAGATGGCACGGCGATCAGTGGCATTGACTACGAAGAAGTCAGTGGCACACTGGAATTCCCAGATCAAGAGGCACGTGGCACATCTTGCACTGGGATGGGTGGGACAATGGCTGTGTGGTGCTTGAAATTGTGCAGACTGAAGCTTTCATCCCTATCACCATCAAGCCAAAGGGCCCACATCTGAGTTTACCAGCTTTCCGATTTTTGTACTTTCGGAGAGCTGTCTATGGTTCATGATGTCCTTGTGCAGGTGCTGTATCAAGTTGTTTGCGTGGATTGGTGGTGTCCAAGCTTGTGGCAATCTTGTCACGGAGCACTTGTTCCAATAGACGTTATCCATTGCGTGCTAAGGATGCTTTGATAGCACTTCAATTTTTAGGTTGTACATTGAAGAACCGCCTGGCCCTTATACAACAACTGGTCTTGATGGTCTTGCCGGAAGTGCTGGCCAATAAAAAGAGTTGTTGATCCAGAGACTCTCGCTGAAGTCTCTCTGCCCTGAACCCTGCTGTATTGTGTCGGGCGAGGACGGGAGGTGCAACCTTTGCACTCCACACTGATGGTGGCGAGGAGATACAGCATGGCAAAAAGCATGGTAGATTTTAAGAACACCCTTTTCCAGACATTTTCAGACCCGTTTAATTTGTGGAGATTCTTGGATGGCAGGAGTGCTGCATTTGTACCGTTATCGTTGGTACAGACGAAGGCACCAAAAGGAAGGCCGACAAACTCATGCAGGCCAGGGCGCTGGACGTTTCAGAACTCTTCAGACTGACGCAACATCCTTCGGTCACCGAAAGCTCCTCCCATTCTCCCCTTGAGACAGCCAGGCTTTCAAAGTGAATTGGGACGTTCAGATAATGGCCAGAGACAACTGGAAGGCAAGCTGAGTTTTGGAGTTTTTAAGATCTTTGAAGTCTCAGCAGTGATGCTTTTTGTCCAACATGCTGGCTCGTCTGTAAAGGATCAATTTGTTGATGCGATCTTTCTAGACACTGGGGAAGCAACGGCAGCAAGCTTAGCAAAGCCAACAGACTTAGGCAGACTTCAACAGTGTTAGAATCTGCAGAGACAGCACTCCTTCAGCCTTACTTGCCTTGAGGACTGTGCTGTCGCAGTGGCCTGGTTTTTCCACTTGGTCACGATGCCATGGAAGGCCCAGGGGGTGAGTCACATCATGCGGGCATGGGTCATTACTGGACAACCAAAAACCTGAACAATCTACCACTGGACTGGACCTGATCAGTTTTGTTGGGTCGATACCCTGAGTTTGACGCATAGTGATATTGGAATTGTTGAAGCGTTTTTGACTCTGCAGTGTCAGCCTTTCCATGCAAGGCAAACCAGTGCACTGTGTTAATCTAACGGGTCTTCCCTTTGCTGCCAGTTAATATTTGCTCTCATTCCACCAGCGCTACTCTCAGCTTTGTGGACCATGTTGCCATGGTACCCTGAACACCAAGCTGTCTCAGAGACAAGTCGAGAAAGCAAGAGAAAGCAAGAAAGCGAGCCCCTCATTGGACAAGGTCGACTACTGCGGCGGATGGCTTTGTTTCGTTTGCTCGTTATCAATGATTGGCGGAGTGACAGCTCTCATAGGTCTGAAGCTCAGCGGTGCCATGCATCTCTTGCGTTGCGTTTCTGTTTTTAGATGACTGAAGCGAATTGCACATGCCAGGTGATCTAGCTGAGCTTTGTGGCTGTAGACCTTGCTCGCTTTGCCCAGGGGCACTGACAGAATAGGAGAAGCATGTTGAGCATAGATGCATCCTTCAGCATAGTCGATGTGCACAAGGCGTAGTCTCCATGCCTGATGCCATCACCGCAATATCGTTGGTGGCGCTGGGTACCAGTTTGTCCAGAACTTAAATGCCACTGAGACAGCATGCATGCTTAGCCTCATGCTTAACCTGGGGGGATTGCACATTTTCCAGATTTGAAAGTGGTCTCTTGTGCGATTCAAACCAACAGACCCTTTAGATCGTCAGGCCTGACACATTTGCGTCAAAAACTGCAGCTGAGCAGGACGACATGCTTGACTTGGGATTTCAAAATGTATTCGTAGAGATTGCTCTAAGCTCTTATATGGACAGGGAAACAAACGTGGTTTCCTGAATGTTTTCCTATAAAAAATCATCCCATTAGCAAAGCTCGGATTTGCATCCTCCTTTGTGCTTTTGTTTCTCTTTCAATTGATTGGTGATTTGACCTGAAATCTGATTGAAATCCTCTGCAGGATCCGACTGCAGATGCATCCATTGGCAATGTAACTGGCAGCAACTCAGTGAACGTTTTTGCCTCAGCATGGCTTCTGAATATAGGGATCTTCACACATTCTGCATGCAATACCTTACTCCCACACTTGGTGCACTCGGTGTTGTTCCAGGTTTTCCTTGGGCTTGGCTTGCCCTGGACGATTGGAGCTATTTATTGGGCTGCCATGGGTGGCCTCAGCATGGCTCAAAATCCTCAGCTTACGACCATGTTTGCGACTGGTGGCATGGCAGGTGACCTAAGCTCAGACCACAAATGGTTTGAGAAATACTCGGGTGAGAGCCGGATCCTCATACTTTTCTGTGTGAAACGTATGCCTTGAATGCCTCGTCACATTTCGGTCGCATGCTGGATGATGCAAAATGCTCCAGAGTTGGGTGGATGAACATCTATTTACCAGCAAATTTAACTGTGAACTACACGCGGAATCCGGTGCCACTTGGATCCGAAGCAACGGTGGAAAGTTCATGGCGCAGGTGTGGTGGCAAATTATCCAACCGGCGGTGTGTTCGTAGTCCTTGGAGGAAACCTTGGCTTTAGTGTGCTGACCTCAGCAGCAGAGGATGTACACTTCAGAAATGGGAAAAACTTGGATGGAAAAAAGGGTAACAGTTTGGTAACATTGAAGAACCACCAAAGTCTTTGTATTCTCAGCGTTAGCTTAGGGGTCCCAGCCCAGACAAAGGTTTGGTGCGGGTTACGGGTTGGTAGGAGGTTCCGGTGCGGGTTCTGGGGTGGTTCTGCGAGGTTCCTCAGGTTCCGGTGCGGTTCCAGGTCGTTCTGGAGAGGTTCTGGAACTGGCGGGCTGGGGTGGTTGCGCCGCAGTTAGGCTTTCCGTTGTTCCAGGTGGTTCCGGGGAGGGTTTCGGTTCAGGTTCCCAGGGCGGTCTCGGTTCCAGTCAAAGCACAAGACACATTCTGATAGGCGGGCACTGGCTGATTTGGTCTTTCTTAGAGCCTTAAATTTTGATCCTTGCCGGTGTGACAAATACACGATTGTGTCAATGTGTCAATCAGGGCCATTTCTAACCCTTACATGCGTTTTTGCTAACCTTAACTTGTGATGTGTCAATACCAAGGTGGCCGTATTTTGCTGCTGCGCATCCTGTTGCATTCTGGTGCCTACCCGAGACTGAACCCTTCTAGTTGCTATAGTTGTGAATGAAGCGCCAGCCGTGGGAATTCTAAGTATCTCGACACTAGTTCCACAACATATCCATAACATATCCAGAACATGCCCATAACATATCCATAACATATCCAGAACATATCCACAACATATCCAGAACATATCCATAACATATGCATGATAACATATCCATAAACTATCTACAAAATATATAGGGGATGCTTCCATGGCCGAGGTGATTCTGCTGAGGAGATGGTTTGTCGGCGGTGAGCTTGGAGGACCAAAAGGCACGGCTTCGCTCGGCTTCTTCGCTTCGGCGCGTCATGACTGTTTTGAGAGTGTTTAACCATTGAAATGTTGTCATTCTCGAGTAAGAAATTGGGATTTAAGGAGAATATAAAACTTAACCATACTTAACCCATCTGGCCGTGTCCAAAAATTGTGGATGTGCCTCGAATATAATATATATATAAATATAAATATAATTATATATATATACACATATGATATATATATGTAACATGTATATATTAATTAAGTATATAATACTATATATATATATAATACAGCCTTTTTAATTACCAAAACAATGATAAATCATGGATTGAACGGGGTTTTCCCATAATGTTCAGACACATCCATTTCCTCCAACGATTTCGAGTTTGCCCAAAGTCATCTCAAACTTTATCCACTCCATGAAGCGTCGCATAGAGTCGCTTCCTCAACACATTTCCGGAACCTGACAGGAGCCATGTATGTTACGTCAACCTTTCTTGCTTCGGCCTCAAGAGTCGAGAGAAAATTTCTGGTGCCATGATGGATTCCGGATTCCTTGGATCTTAATGTGAAGCTAATAAGAAACCTCGTGGGGATGGGTTTTTCTGACCTTGTGGTGATGCTGTACCTGGAAGACCTTCAGACAAAGGCGCGCATTGCCTGCGCCGAGGTCAGCCTTTGGCTTCTCTATGTCGGCCTCTCCTCATGGAATGTTCTGACAAGTGGTGGTGATTGTTAAGGCGATTCTCAAAGTTCTGAAAGTTGAAGGTTTGAAATGCAGTAACCTTGATGGTTGTTTGAATGCTACTTGGTGCAGGAACGTCAAGTACGGCTTTGGCGTCCGTCAATCCCGAACTCTTAATTAACCGTTTCACATTCATCGATAATGCAGCATGTGTCACAACGGCAGCACATTCCGAGAGTGTTGCAGCCCCAGAAACTGTTTCAGCGAACTTTGTACGCGAATTCCAGTTCTATCCTCTGCCTCATTCACACAATCCTCTGACAAATCACACATTAAGATCTTCCAAATCATTGCTGGCCAGTAGAGCACGGTCGGCGGCCATATGCTCTGATAAGAAGTTTCGCAAAATTCATCCAAATTCATCCAAATTCATCCAAATTTGATGTTCAGGATTTTCGCTCAACAATACGATCAACTTCAACAAAAAAGAGGACAGGTCTGAGGATTTCAAGGGGAGTTTGAGGCATCTGGCATCATCTCATTGCCAAAACGCAATGGGAACGCCATCTTCGTGGTCGGCTAAGTCCGCAGCCCACAAAGTTTGGGCGACCCTTCCCTGGTCGGCAAATTGCCGCACACCTGGTTGGGATACGCTCGGTCACTGAGCGCGAAGGACAGGGAGAGTTTTTATTGCGCCCAAAGAAGAACCGTCGGATCTTCTTGGAAGACATTGGAACACATACGGTAATTCACAGAATATGACTTCAAGCAGCAACTTCTGTGATGTGTAGACCGTGGTAGATTCATCCGTTGGCCATGCTTTTTTTTCGGGGCAACTGCCCTTTGAGTTGAAGGTGTTTCTCACTCAAGCAACTCAGGGTAGTAGCAGCGGCTGATGGTGTAGGTACTGCGGATGGAACTCAGGCGAACTGGATGAAGCAGTTGGCACACCTTGTGTTTCTTCTGGGTGCTGCCGCAGATTCTGCAACTCACGTTTGGCTGGAGCGCAACTCTGACACTCGGAGCAATCTTAGCTTTGAGGTGTTTGTCAGAAGAGCTTTGGGGGATGGCAGTTAGAACGTGGTTGGCAGCGTTAGACCTGGGGTGAAGGGAACTTTTGTGAGCACATGGATGGTTTATCAATTTAGGTGCATTGGTATTTTTATTCCATCTACTGAAGAACTGCCTCTTTCAAATCTAAAGGAGGTTCGTCGCATTCTTTATCAGGTGTCACTTGAGTGAGATCCTATGAGCTGCCAGTCATGGGCTGGCTTCCTGCAAAGCGTGATTTAAATAAAGATGCTAAAGTCCGAAGTGCTGTTAGGCATATATGATATATGCTACTTTTTTCCATTTGTGAAATTGACTTGAATTCCTTTGCTGCAGGATGGAATTGCCAGCACTGAATCTGTCTCCGTGGATGAAACAGTGACTGTGCGCTGGGATCATTTTGTCAACGGAGACAAGGGATGGTATTCATGGGGCTTTGTTCGAGAAAGCCAGACCAACAATTTCTTGGGTTCTGTCACAGGCAACACTCAGCCAACAGGATGTTTTGCCTGGCAAGTCCCTTCCAAACTCTGCGGACGACTCATCAAGATCGAGATGTGCAGTGGCAGCCCCCCTCGGCGGACGAAGCATGCTTGCCACAAGTCCACAGCCTACAGGGTCGAAGGGACTTGCGTGCCAGATGTTCCACAGCCCACAACGACGACCACCACCCTCTTTGCTGCCTTGAAGGAGATGGGTCCACTGGATCTTCGGTCTAGATCCCGCAGCTGGAAGCAAGACACCAGGGCCTCCAGGCGGATGGAGATGGTGAACACGGTGAACCAGGGCCAGGAAGATTTCTCAGTGGCCTTAGTAGTGGTTTGGCTGGGAAAGTTACCACCATATGTCAGGGCCTTTGTAAAAAGTGCACAGGATGCTGGTGTGAGCTTCTTCATTTTTCATACCCATGCTGAGCTTGATGAGCTTGGCAAAGAGACTCCAAGCAATGTCAAGTTCCAATACATGCCTTTGGAGGAATTGGCAAAGAGACTTTGGAAGATTGATGCGGTGCGCGGGCACTTCAATCTAGATTTCGATGCGTTCACCCAGCGAGTTCAGGAGTGTTACGCTGACGACAATCCTGCGAAGGGGAATGACTTGAAACCTTTGTATGGCGCACTTTTCCAGGAAGAGCTTGCAGAATTCACACACTGGGGGTGGACTGATTTGGACATGATTTGGGGGAATGTTGGAGCTTTCCTGAAGCCCCTTCTCTCCTATGATGTGATCTCTGCTCCTGATGGTCAGAGACCTGCTCTATACCTGTCTGGGCAGCTAACAGTTTTTCGAAACCAGGACATTTGGCGTAGATTTGTGGATGGCTGCATCGATGGTCCTGGACATGTCAATTATGGTGGTTGCTACGTTGAAAGTTTTCTCTCAGAGGCAAATGTCTACTTCGATGAAAAGATTGCCATTTGGTATGCTGCTCTGCAAGGGGCGCATATGTTTTTTGATTTTTCACTGATCTTGACCGACGCCAGATGGCAGAGGCTTGCAGGGCACCAACGACCACTCTTGAAGCGTCGCGATGGGCGCTTGGCTGTGCCGCATATGAATGGGCTCCCCTTTGTAGACATTGAGCAACGCAACATGGAGGTGCATATGCTGCAGAACGTGAGCAACTGCTTCAGTGAGTTTGGTGAGGGATGGAGCTATGTGTGCATCCCATTCGATGTGGGAAGTGATGCTTTTGGTGCATCTTATGAAGTTTTTCAGAACTACTTGTACCTTTGGCCTGCACCACTCCATGCTGTGAAGAGCGGAAGCAGCGGAAACGAGTTTGCAGCATTTCACTTGCACAAGAGCAAGCGAGCCTTTCAGGTTTATTGTGCTGAAAACCACATTGTGCTGAAAACCACAGCTTTTGAACACAGCTTCAGAAGTCATAACTGAGAATACCAGAAATGGATGGTTTAAAAGGTTTCTAACAAGTTTTGCATGTAGCAGTCTTCAGTTCAACCATTTGGCCCCCCCCAGACATGCAGGATCTATTGGACTGCGGAGCAACTGGTAGCTGGTTGTGCTACAAAGAGACGTCCAAAGTGACGGAGCAGAAAGAGCCCAGCGTCGGAACAGTCTGTAGCTGTTCGGAGTCTGATGAAACCGGTGCAATCACCAGGATTGTGCCGACTTTTCCTATCCCAAACATCGTACACTTCGTTCTGACTGATCGGGACACGCGATTTTTTGATTGGCCGTGCTATGTTGCGATTCGAAGTGCTTGGGAGAAGCTGCAACCTGAACAACTCCTGGTACATGTCCTGGATGGGATTGAGCCGGGTACGGCAGCTGACTGGTGGCTCGCAGCAAAGCAATATATCACAGCAGTTATTCCGTTTGCCCGAACAGACGTCCCTTTGTCTCTGAATGACGTGAAAATCAGCCACCCTGCATTCATTGCAGACTTCCGACGCATTCAAATACTACGTGACTGGGGAGGAATTTATATGGACACCGATGCGTTGTCCCTTCGTAGCTTTGACAGTCTCAGAAGCTGGAAAGCTGTACTTGGGCGCCAAGGAGGCCAAGAGTTGCGGGCCACAGTTGGCCTCATGATGTTTGAGAAGAATTCCCATTTTTTGGATACGTTGCTTGAGCGCATGAAACGTGCCTACACTGGCGCTTGGGGAGTTCATGCAGGGTGCCTTGGAAGATATTTTGAGACACAGAAGAGACTACGAAGTCTGCTACTGTCCAGTCTCCGTGGAGATCTAGTCTTGCATTTTTTTTCATTTTCCCATATTTTCCCCAATTTTTTTCCTCCTGATTTACCAAGTTACTTTGGAACATTTTGTACAAGGCATGTGTTGGACGATTTGCTTCGAGAAGTGCAGCCCAAAGGAGTTGCAATTCTGGGGCACAGCAACGGTTTTTTCGCGTCGTCCTGGCTGGCAGAAGATTTTGTTGAGCTCATGGAGGAGTCTGGGGTGGACTGGAGCAGGTGTTGGTCTTTGCATCTCTACAACTCCCAGACCAAGACCCTCGCCGCATTTGGATCACTGAATTCGCATGGACTTGTGATAACAAAAGGACCTGTCAAGCTACCAGGTAGGCATGCTCTTTCCTCAGCGTCGGAAATTTAGAGTGACCAGAAAGCTGAATGTTTGTAGTTCACATGACAATCGTCTCACCTTAATATTTCCAACACTTGATGGATATGTCTGCAATGTCTACCTGTCAAGAGGTGTGAGAAGGCGAGACAATCTGATGATGCATTATGAATGTTTTTTGAGCCCTGCGTTTTTCAGACTGCTTGAGGAAGTATACAAAAGATCCGGTGGAACTCTGCCAGAACCCAGCTTCACCATATCGAAGAGGAGACTTGTGCAAAGGATTAGCCATTGCTGTAGTATCTCGGCAGCAAGTGTTGGTCAATGAATGATGTTGCCCGACAGGATGTTGACTTCCGCTTCGATATTTTTGGATCAAACTGTAGGCTTCTCTGGGCAAATACGCTAATTTTTGATTTTTGTAATTGGCGATTCGCTACACCGCTATCGTTCTTTGTCCATTGTTCTTTGTCCAAGGATATGCAACAGATTTACCGCATGGTTGGTGAAGGCTATCCGCTGATGAGCAGTGCCTTAACTGCATGTGGTTTGCCAAAGCTACTTGCTTTGGCAGACTTTTTGAACTTTGTGTCCTTTGCATTTCTTCGTGTCACTGGTTACACTGGTTGCTAGATTGAGTGTACTTGTTCAGCTCTGACAGGTCGGATCCAAGAGGCTTTCGAGCAAAGAGCTGCAGATCAACAAGCTGCATTTTCGGATCCGGCATCTTAGCATCATCTTAGCTCATCTGAGCTCCAAATCTTGATTTTCATGATTTTTCTCCGACGGTCCGTGGAGCAACATGGAGCAACTGGTGCCTGGACTTGCTGAGGTGTCGCACTCTTTGGATGTTCAGCGGGCCTTGAAGGTGCCCACAAATTGCCATGCAGATCCATGCAGCGTGTTGTGTGTTCTTTGGTTGTCATGCCCTGGGTGGATTGTATACCAGTGCGGGATGGTCATCAATCCATTCATGGCGATTTTATGCGATTTTAAATTGACTCCTTTCCCATAGTGGGATGGATGACCCATACCCCTAGTACAGCCCATTAGTCCATATTAGTCGCATGTTTCGACCATGGCCAGATGTGGCTTTCAGGCGAATGACGAGCTATGAGAAGCCGATCTGCAGGTGATTTCTCCGGCGCCATTGGAACCACTGGGAACCACTGGGAACTTTGGAGCGGTAAACGTGGACACAGCTTTGGGGTCGGGAGATTTGGAGCTTCAGAAAAATTTGGAACAAAGGCAGTCCGTCGTGGAAGCTTCAGGATTCATCATGATGAAAATCATGATTCATGACATCAGGATGCATCAGTGATACCATCTTTCCAAGATGAACATAGCGATGAACATATTCCAACGCATCACTTGGACTCGGGTTCGGACATGCAGTATGGCCAGTATGGCGCCCCAAGCGGCAGGGCTGTCGCGCGGTGGCATTTCTCGGGGTGGACAAAAGGGAATGCTGCTATATGAACACTCTAAGCTGAGGGAAAGCGTTGTTGCATGCTTTCATTTGTTTGTTGATCCAGAGGATTGTTCAGTCTGATTTGGCATCAAAGCAGATTGCTGAGATTTTGGAGATTTGCACGAAACATGCCAAGCAGGCACTCTGATTCAATGGGTTCGAGAGCCTTTGCACAACCACACAACACGTGGAATGTTGCAGGCTTGTTGTTGCATTGTAGATGTTGCAGAAGCCACTTGTGGAAAAAGTTTAAGTCTCCAAAGGAATGTGTATATTTTTCTGAAATTGCCCAAGTCGCGCCCAGCGCAGCAAGCTATAATTCCCGTTTCATGTGCACTCCGCATCATTTTTGAACAGCCACCAGAACGTGCGCACCCGACGCCATGTCAACCAGGGGAGTCTTTTCCAAAGGCCCTGCCTATGTGCCGCTGGAGGTACCAGCCTTGGAAAAATCAAAGAACAGGAGTTCAGCAAGAATCAAAGAAAAAAACCAGAAGAAATGACACCTTTCTCCAAGAAGTTTGTGACTTTTCAGGATACTCCAAGATGCAAAGTCTGACAAGTGATGTTGGGATATGTTGGGTTTCAATTCCTCCCATCTGGGGTGACTTGTTGAGCTCCGGAGGGGCTTCAACTCGATCCCGTAAAACAAACTGATAGGATCTCTACTGTAAATTTCAAAACGGCCAGGCATGCACGGAATAGAACCCTGAACCCATCAAAATGTTGGAACCCTGGAATGCATTGTAAACCCGGAGACCTACAATCAGTGAGCTCTTGAGATCTTGGCTCTGAAGCAAGAACATAGCCTTGCTGTTGGGTTTCTGCAGGGAGGCAACAGGGAAACTCGCTGTTTGTTTTCCAGGTCCATAGGATTTCAATGGATTTCGGCTCGGTTTCATCACGGCGGCTATTGAATGACCGCTAGGGCCAAAGCCATTTCTATCCACCCCATTTCTCTGCAAGGTGAGCACGCAGGCGGCCCAGGCGGAGGAGGACTTGGAGGATGATCCTGTGCCTTGCTGAAAACGATGCAGAACTCCAAGGTAGAATTCATGAAATCGTCTCCAGATCTAAGCTTTTGGGTGCATTTTTCTGAAGGCTACTATACGGTTTTCTATTGGCTTGATAAAGTGACATTTCTGAAATGTGACCTTGTGACTCTATGTTGTATCAGGTCAACTATCGGTATCGACCATTCAGTCTCGAACTCATTGTGCACATTGTATTGTGCCAAAACACAGAAAACACTACACGATACCATACACACACATTGATTCGGTTCCTCAAGTTTCGCAAAGCAAAAACTTGGTACAACATGGTGCTTGCCACATCTTCGATCTGCGGATTTGCGACCAAGGTCAACGGATGGCACGGAGACGTTCTCGTCCGGTCTGACTCCTAACATGGAGTAGACTTGTGATAGACGCGTTTGCGGGAGGGCAAGCCTCAGCTTGTCTGCAGCTTTTCAAAGTAATGGCGACTTGTTGTGGTTTTACCATGGTTTTACCATGGTTTTATGATTTTATACTTTCGCAGTTTGGCTTAGCGTTCCCAAAGCCATAGGCTTCGAAGCGCGATTCCCCGAGGCGAGAAATTGGTCGCCACTTGTTGGAGGTGCCAACATGTTTCAATCGTCGGAACTATAAGCTGTACAACAAGATAGATATAGGAACTGATAGAGAAGTAAGATCCTACTGAAATAGCTTTTGGTCTTTTTGGAGTTGCTGTAGATACTATTGCATATTTTGTGGTAGCCCTAGAACTAAATCTACGTCGAAGGCGTGGCAATCGCTTTCGTGGTAGCGGCTGTAGCGTTGTGGGGATGGGCTTTGGTGCCAACCTCAGATCGGCTATGGACGAGCCATATGACCATATGAGGATGGCGTATTTGTGTATTCCAAAGCTAAAATCAGTCATGAGGTATTGCTCTTGGTGCGTCTAAATGCGCTACGATCACCGCATGAACAGCCGCAGATGCTCGATTTGCAGCAGGTTTGGCCCGGATGCCTGTGAGATAAAGCTCAAACATTTGACAGTTGGTAGCATTAGTGCCACTCCCGCCAGGGTTCTGGCGAAACAGACATGTCGATACACGAGTTCACCATTCGCAGGAGAAGAATGGACCATATGGACCTTTGCCAGCTCCTGCAGTCACTCACATGCATACATGATGCATATATAAAGGTTTCCATAAATGCGGCTACCCCATTTATCATCCATTTATAGATGGAATTTCCACGAATTTTCATTATAAACCGTCCATTTTGGGGTACTCCCATTTGTGGAAACCCCCATGTGATGCATATATTATGCATATTGGATTTTCTGCAGCCTGGATGATTCACAAGATCCCTGACCACGTTATCAGAGGTAACCGAAGTGCTCGCGTTGCCCGCACCGGAATCTGACTGATTGCCGCGCGCGCCGCGCGATGAAAACAGGACCGCTGCAGATTTACGTATATATATATATAATATATGTATATTTGGACAGTGTTTGCAGATGGAAGCTTGATTGCCGTGACATCGTTTGCACACAGAAGTTTCCAGAACTGATTCAAGCGTTAGTAATGCACACAAGCCAGTGAAAGCAGAAAAACAATTTGGCGCTATCATTGCTAATGTCAACCCGCGATTAAAACACCCTGGTCCAGTGCATAAAACAGTCCAGGGATATATGAAGCCATAGTTGACACAATATCCAAATAGTTTTGTCGTCAGAGTCCTTTGTGTGAACATGATCTGATATTATCTGAGTCCAGCATCAGTTTCATTTTTCATCCTTTGCCATTTGTTCCATTTGTAACGCCCCCCAAATGGGACCCCAACATGAAGTGACCCAGAACACAAGCAGATTTTCTGGGATGCTGGAGATCAGAAGCTCAAGGTCTCTCGACTGATCTCAGCCAGCAGACATGACCAATTCATGACCAATACTTAGTTGCAGTAGTTGCAGCTATGACGTCCTATGCCAAGGCAGAGGGCATTTTCGTTTCAGTGTTTTGCTTCTTGAGATATCTTGACAGTGAAACATGCGACTTGGAGGGCGACAAAGTGGAGGTTTGGAGTAACTCCCAAAAGGCGAGAGAAGACTTGTCCTTGAAGCAATCTCAGAGTTGGCAGCAAAATGTTGTGCACTTTCTTGGATCCGACAGTTCTTGGAGAGACAGCTCAAGTTGGATTGTCCAGGCATGGTGCACAGATGGTCTTGTTCTCGAGGCATGGGATATGTTTTATTTTGAACATTGAAAGAGTTCTGAAAGAGTTGGACAGTAGTCCTTTCATGTACGCGGTCTTTGCTGCAGGTAAAATCACTTCAGTTGGGCTAAAAAAGTCATACATCAGAGTCTTTTCTGCAGCTTGCATGTGGCAGGCCCCTCACATTGATTGCGAGATCGATGGATACGCGATTCCTGCAGGCATTTGTAGATCTCATCAGTGTGCAGTTAGCTGGATGTTGCTGGAACTAATCCGTGTTTTCTGCTTAAGGTGCGGTCAAAGTAACCTCATCTGCTGGAACCAAATGGATTCTGCCTGACCAAGTGGCAGAGGTTCTCCGAAAGCCATGCCGGCTCAGTTGCAGGGCCATTCACCAAGCTTTCTTCCTGAGCTTGATCAGTACGCTCTGGAAACAATTGAACCTCGAAACGGAAAACGAATGAGCATCCTTTATGTCGTGATCTCTAGAGATGAATTTTGCATCAAAGATAGGCATTTGCCAGGATTCCCAGAGGGTAGGTTCCCGCCATGGCCATGTCAGGGTGCAAGGCGATGGATTGGATCCCCTGCCCACTCCGGCCTTAACTGGGCCTTCTTCACCGCCTGGAAAGGAAACGAGGCGCGCGTCGCCATGGATGGCAGTTAGTGACATCTTTGGCCATTTTTGATCTCCCATTTTTAGAGACATTTTTTGGTAGTCACAAAGGTGGAGCAAAGGTGTTGAGGCGATCCTGATGGGCCATTGCGAAGGTCTGGCATGTGCAAAATGGGCTGCAGCCGGCCAGTGCAGCCCGGATTGACAAGGCGTTTGGGAGGGATGAAAAGCAGCCGCGGGGCAAATAGATTTGGCCCTGCCAAACTGTGGACGCACAAATCCTCAAACATCATCTTTACACATGCTGTATATTGCGAGTTCTGTAGCTTTCGCAGCTTGACCCTCCAAAAATTGCTCCAGGGGAATGAAGGCCTTTGACACCTGCTGCAACTTGGTGAACATCACTCACATCGAAAAACAAATAAGATCTGCATCCGGCTTCCAGATGTAAGGCAAGAAATGCGCTCAAGGGAAGGGAGGGCACGATGCCAATTGTCTTTGCCTCAGTTTGTGGAAGAATCTGGCTCTCGCATCTGCAAGTGTTGCCCTTGTTTCATTGGCCGCATACTGCGGGAAGCCCAAGAATAAACCATAATAAACCAGCAGGTATGGATGATGCGCATATACAACCCATTTCGGATAGATGTTGTGCCCTCAGGTGGTGGCTCTGCAGCACCCTTGGGGCGAAAAGATACCAGTCTTCTGGAAGATCCCAGGCATTGGGACTAAAATCAGGAATTTCCTGGATTTACATTTCATTCTTTGGCACCTGATGATTCACCAGATGGGGAGTATACACCATAAAAGGGCTACGCCCTCTGCCGCCGACCCCTGGAGGTTCAGGTCTGCATGAAATTCAGTGCACCAACTGACGCTGGTGCAGGTGTGCAATTCCTCTTTGTGGCTTGCCTTTTTGTCCTTCCACCATGGCAACAAATCATCCAATATGTATCTAATAATTAATTTAATATTCCACTTATGGCTCATGACGCATACACACCATCTTCCGGAAAGCACGTTTTTCTGGGTGCATAGATCATGGGAATCATTGAATCATTGAATCATTGTGGGTCTTCACACAGAGGCACAGGCTGTGGATATCAATCCTGCCAGATTCAGACCTTTCCAAGGAGTGCCACACCGAAACACCATGCCACTGAAGGACGGACCAGGCCGAAGGCCTGCGGCTGCCTCTGCTGAACCGACAAGAAATTATAGCTCCAAATTCAAACCTCCAAAACGTTGGCTTCCCCATACCGAAACACCATGCCACAGAAGGACGGACCTGGCCTTCCGCCTGCGGCTGCCTCTGCCTAGCGCCGCCTTCTGAACTGACACTTCAAATTAGAGCCTTCAAGCCTCCAAAACGTTGCCTTCGCCACGCCGAAACACCATGCCGCTGAAGGACGGACCTGGCCTTCGGCCTGCGGCTGCCTCTGCCTGACGTCGCTTTCTGAACTGACAAGAAGTAGCTCCAAATTGGAGCCTTCAAGCCCCCCAAACTCCAAAACATTGCCTTCGCCACAACGAAACACCATGGCCTTCCGCCTGCGGCTGCCTTTGCCTAACGTTCCTTTCTGAACCGACCGCCACACCAAAACACCATGCCACTGCAGGGCGAACCTGGCCTTCGGGCTGTGGCTGCCTCTGCTTAACGTCGCTTTCTGAACTGACAAGAAACTAGCTCTAAATTGGAGCCTTCAAGCCTCCAAAACGTTGGCTTCGCCACACCGAAACACCATGCCACTGAAGGACGGACCGATGTCAGCAACCCCCAAGCCTCCAAAATGCTGGCTTCGCCGCTTGGTTTTTTATGTCTTTCTGGCTCTTGCGTCTTGCCTCTTGTCTCTTGCCTCTTACTCTTTTCTGTGCTTTCTATCTTCTTGCTGCATCTCTTGTCCCCTCTTCTCTGACGTGCTCCCCTGTTGTCGGCACGGTTCGGCGGATATATGTATATATATATATGTATATATATATATGTGTATATATATATATATATCACCACATTTTCACAGGCCCCGTGGACCTGTTGGATGCAGGTCCTGGTTGAATGGCTTGCTCTCCTCGGAGGAACGGTTGTGACACGGGTGAACGGTCCAGATGTCGAGATGTTGGCAGTTTTCCGTGACAGGAGACGTTGAACAAACACGTAAGCAAAGCGGGGACGCTCAGATTGAAATCATGTGACCATGAACGTAGCTATGCTATGCCATGCTGGGTTCCATGAAGCAGGTTAACTTGATGTTAGACTCCTTTGCCTTGATTCAATGTGGAACCATGTGCATGTGTCTGAAAATGGGGTGCTTCAACTCATGGTTTATGAAGGTTTATTATCACTTTCCCTATTCCAGTGACCATCTTGGGCCGAGTCTCGGGTATCCGCCATTTTTTTGGGCAAACCGACCCCTGCCGTAGGTCCTGGCAAGCGCTGGAAAGGATGGTTCTCTGACGGCTGAGCTGGCCAAGGAGGCCGCAACACCGTGGTGAAACCTGGCACCTACCGTGAACTGGGGATGGTTGGAATCCCACCCGTCAAAACATGGGTGATGTATTGGGGTTGGTTTATGAAATTGGGTTTACCACATTATTATTCAAAATAGGGCTACAAACTGCTATAAATGGGGTACCACCCCCCAATTCCACCAGTTTCAAGACGAACAGTTGAATTTATTCAGCCTGGAATCTCCTGCGGCTCAGAAATTGAGAGTTGTTCTCTAAGAACGGGACTACAACATCAAACTGATCATCAACGAAACTAGCATTGCAGATGAACTGCCAGGGGTGTGACATTCTACAGAGCTGTCAGGTTTCACTTTTAAACATTTGCACTTGTGCCTATCCTTTTTTAAACAATGTCGGATCCTCCGCCACCTCCTCCGCCACCACCTTTGACCTTACACAGGACAGAGCATATGACGCTGAAGTTGAGTAAGACCAACAGACAAACTGCGAAGCACAGTGAATACCTTGTCATGACATGAGGTTAATGGAATCTGAATGTGGATGACTCTTGCAAAATTCAACTGTGACCCGTTGCAGGACTGTGTCTGCAGGTGGCATTCCAGTCTTCCGTGGTGGCAACTTGATGCACTACTCTCTTCCTGTACAACGTACAACCATTTAAAACGACTTGACACCGCTATATTGCATTGACTTGTTTTCAGGATGCTAGACAACAGCCGCATATGCAGACTTGAATAGATACATGATACATACAAATATACTGTTTATGAATGTTTATGAGTGGTCGACACAGACTTTGCGGAGCTTGTCGAGGTGACATCATTGTGAAGCATCGACCAGACTTGAATTTCGATGGTCTTAGACCAGCCCCGGATCGTGTGCTTGGCTCAGCTCAGCTCATTCCATAAGTTGGTGCCGTCAGCGTCCAAAGCCTTGAGGTTTGGTTTGGAAATATGACCTTCGAAGTGGCCCGTGAAGAGTGGACAGTTTGGATCTCGGGAATGCCTTGAAGGAATGCCATGAAACCTGAAACTTCACTTGACCACGGTTTTTTTGCTAGGGAAGCGATGATAATGTAACAGCTTCCATAAGAACTTCTTGTGCTTGAGCCATGAAGAATCAGCATGGTGGTGCACTGCTCTTTAATTTTACAGGGTTGGTTCAACGGCATTGGTTGGTGCCAGCAGGAGTTGTGTTATCGATTTGGAATGTGCAATTTCATGTGACAAGGCGTGAGGGACAGTTTTTTGAGTGCATTTGGAGGTAGCATTGTTTGATTATTTTGATCTGAGCTGTCACAATGGTCGGAAGTCTTGGGTGGGTTTGCGTTGCTTGTGCACTGAGGTTGACAAGTTCCTGATCCTTAGCTGCCTTAGCTGCCGTGGTGCTGCGTGTACTCAACATGGATGACACATGATGTTTTCGTCCCAGAGTCACATCTATCATGTGTGACAGGAATTTCGGGGCAGAAGGTCAGACGTACCTGGTCACAAGGATAGCTCCGGTGCACAAAGTTCTTGCCTTCAGCAAAACCTTTCATAAAACATTCTGGAGTCGCTTGTAACATCTTCTAAGCACTGTTTCGGTTCGCAGGACGCAGACAGGGGAGAAGTTTGCTGCAAAATTTTGCACCAAAGAAGATTCCATGGAAGTGAACATCGTTCAAGAGCTCCCTCGTCAACTTGTGACGCACGAGAACTTTATCAAATATGAACTCATTGTGCGAGACTCAGAATCACATCACACACACACACATCACACACGCACAATACTACTTGCCGAAATTGGAAAGTGTGGAAACGTGTAATTCGGACATTGCTTCATGTTGTGTTCTCAGTAGCAACCAATGCTGTACTTAGCTTAGCTGAAAACTTAGGTCTTGAATGTCCATGAGATTTTCGCTCCGGCACATCACATCATTTTCATGGAGCACATTCCGAATGGAGAACTCTTCGACGTCCTGGCCTCACAGGAGCCGAGCGTGGCTGGGAAGCCTCTGGCTGAGGGTACTTCCAGACGCATCTTGCGGGATGTCATCAGTGGAATGGCCGAGTGCTACAGATTCGGAGTGACGCACCGGGACTTGAAGTGGCTGCCTCAGAGTTTGCCACGAATTTGGCGAATGTTTGATCGTTTTTGAAGCGACTTGTATCCTATTGTGACGAACGGTGTTCTGAAAGTCGCTGTTTTGCTGAGAAAGCTGAAAGTGTTCTGACTGAGCCCTCTTTCCTGTGAGATTAACTTTCCTCTTGTGCAAAAGCTGGGTGATTAAACATGAAACTTTCGTTGCAACAGACTTCAACAGACTCCTCGTTTTTTCCTTTAGGCCAGAAAATCTGTTGATCAACGAGCATGGGCGCATCGTCATCATCGACATGGGCCATGCGAAACGAGTTGCAGCTTCTGGAGCTCCCAGTCCGTTGGCCCTCTCCCGGACAACCACGACCAATCCCTATGGAACGCCAGCCTTCAATGCTCCTGAGGTGTCTGGGGGCAGGGCATATGACTGTGAGTGGGCTGATGTGTGGAGCGTGGGAGTCATTGCATTCTACTTGCACGGTAAGCTCCCAGCATTTAATGCTGGTGGAGGTGTGGCTGATTGGAAAGATGTCAGTGGACCCAACAATGATCTGCTCTGGCGGAAGATCATCACCTCCGGCTACTATCCTGTCTTTCCGGAGGAACTGAAAGGCTTCATCAACGCCTTGTGGCGACTGGATCCAAGTGAGAGGCCCAGGTTTAGCCAGTTGGAAAAAGCCATCACAGCGGATGATGACGTGATTCGGGAATTCCCAGGCTTGCAATGGCTTGCCCGGCCGGTCAATGAAGTTGAAGGCTTCATTGATGAGCTTTCGCGCAGCTGTCCAAACAATACGTTTCACCCTCCTGGTGGAGGTGCTAAGAGATGGTAGCGACGGACAGAGAATTGATTGAAGGGTAGCTGCCCACTCTCCACAGGTTTCATTTGTTGCAATCTGTTGCCCTGCGGTCAAAAAAAGGCCAAGAGATTCGGCGCCATCTTTCAACAGCTGCTTCGACTGTAAGAACTTGGAAGCCTGCAGAAGAAATCTTGGAGCGCTTCTGCGTTCTTGCATTGTTGTGCTGTCGCGTCAGGCGGTTTCCCGTCTAGCTCTCAGTCGCCATGTTGGCATCGCTGATATGATCATCCTGGAGCAGTTCAGGACATCTTTTGCAGCCCATTGGCATCACCTTGCAGGCGACCTGCACTGACTATATCTGACTTGTGGATACTTATGGATACTTATGGAGTGTTTAACGCCAACGTGGCGTTTTCGCATTTTCCGGGTTCGCGCAGGTGAATGACCGCGCGGCTTCAGAGTGGGTCTCAACTTATGGCACGGGAGGCCGGGCAATAGTCAGACAAGTCAGTCTGCTTATCTGAAGAGATCACTCACATGACTCGTTGGGATACTCAAGGCTTGGGCAATGTTGGGCAGGCGTACTGGACAAAGCAGCTTTTACCAAGCTGGCACAAGTGTTGATACAGGTTTGGAGCTTAAGCCTGGAGCTTATGGCAAGTCGAAAACAAACTATCGCCATCCAGTGGTGAGGATCGACTGCAAGCATGGTTCCCCGAGAAGCTCTGTGCGCAGATCCACAACTTTGTTCGCAAGACCGGGATTTGTGTGAGTCGATATGATTTAGCGAAATTAAAGATGGGGTGGTCACGGTTAGTCCAATGATATCTAATAATAGCATATAATAGCTATTTAATATGCAGTACTGGTATACGCCAAGTTTATGGCCGTTTTGAATTGAAACACATCTATATAAACTTACATGGGAAAAGGATCTGATCAATGATCAGATTTTGTGATATACCAAAAATCTTCAGATTGGCAGACAGACCAAATAAGGATCCCATAGGTTTGGTTTCCTTGGATCATGAAGGACATGTTGTTTCCATTTGTTTCCCACATCTGCCTGTGGGTGTCGCCTTTGTTTCCACCAGGAACCCTGTTGCTAACGTCGAATCTGTCTATGAAGTTGGACGGCTCCTAGGCAAGGCTGTGAGTGAAAGACATGGTAATCCCCAACCAGATAGAAAAGCAAAACTAAAACAGTGGTAAATTATGGTAAATTGATGTAAATCGAATCTTTTCTATATATTCCTTTTCTATCCTTTTGCGGGTTACTATTCCCTTAAGTAAGACTAGACGTGTGGAATTCAGGAGAAGGCAGCTTCGGAAAAGTGTATGATGTCAAGCTGACGCCTCAATTGTGAAAAAGATTTGTGTTTGTCCAAAAACCCACTGGTTTAGTATGGACATTTGGGTATATATACATCATCTTCTTCAGACTCACCTTGGTATTTTGTTTAAGTTCTATCGAAGCACAGCGGCGATCGATACTGAGCCCTGTCTCGAACTGAGGCACCGCGTTTCGGGTGAATCCCGCGTTTGCAAGAAGATTGCCAAGCTGAAGGGGACCGCCGGAACTCTGACATTGGAGAGCTCCCAGAGCTTCTGCTTCACTGCTTCGGTTGTTCCATGTTTTTTTCCAGGAAAATCGGTATGAAGGTGGAAGAGATTCTACAAGAGATTGAAAGCATGGCGATGTTGGATCACCCCAATGTCATCAAGGCTGGCAAGCTCGGTACTCGGGAATCCAGTGGCTCTTTTGCTGCCTGCGGACTGCCCATTGGGTATGGCGAGTGTGCAGCCTTTAAGAAAACGTGACACATGCGTGCTGCAGGTCTATGAATACTTTGAAGACAAAGAAAGTGTCTCACAGATCATGGAGCTTGATGCTCGGCCACCAGACTTCTTGATTCTTTGCAATCTCTACCCTTAAAGTTACTCAAGCCTTCATTGCGCCTCGAAAGAACTTCAATCAGCCAGAGCTGAAGCTTTCCTCAGGCCTTGCTGTGGAGGTGAGTTACAAGACAAAATCAACGACGTGTTTCAGCTAGAAGCTCAATGCCCTAAACGAAAGGAAAGGAGTCGACACTGGGCGAAACCAACAATACAGTGCGCGTTGCAGATCTAGCTTTTCTGCGTTCAGAGCTTGTCAAGACACCATTCTTGAGATGAGAACAATATGCTGAGACTTTTGAGGAAGGGACAGCCGAGATATGCTGAGACTTTTGTTTGCGATGTCATGAAGCAGACTCTGAGAGTCTGCGGCCCAGTCAAGCTGCGCAAATTCCAAAAAGAAGAGGAAAATCATGGAAAATCACTCCACATTTCAAGACTTTGAGAAGCTTCATGCGATTTATGCTGATGCTATTTAAGACAGTCGAAGTTATTAAGGCACTTGCTTTCATGCACAGCCACAACTTCATGCACAAGGACTGATTTTGAAGCGACAGCAGGAAGGTGGTCATGTGGTCACTGCAGTGGTGGTATGGTCCGTCCAGGATCTGAAACCGCAAAACATCATGTTGGCCGAGTCCTTGGAATGGGACTTGAATGACTTGAATGGTCGTTGGTATACTCCAGTTTATAGCTGAATGCTATTGATATTGAGGATTATGATAAACCACGGGAGTTTTGGGGTACATACTCTATATTTCAGACCTATTTTGTACCCAGGTGAGCAAAGACTCGTCATCCATCAAAGTAATTGACTTTGGCTTGGCAGAGCTCTTTGAGCCAGATCAGAAGGCGCACAGCATTTTTCCCATCTGCGTGGCTCGATTCCCTTGGTTGAAATCAAAGATCCTCACCTCACCTGCTATATTTTGGTACATAATTAATTACTCTATATTTCAGACATATTTAACAGTCAACATCATTAACAAAACATCACTGACATGAATCATGGTCATTTTTTATGTCGATGGTTATTTCTCGTCCCCTGCAGCATTCTGATGCATTTGGCGGCCAGAGCCTCAGTTGTCCAGACTTGGCGCTAGAATCTTCCAGATTCTTCGATTCTTCCAGGAACTTTGCTGTATATGGCACCAGAGGCTGAAATCGAAGTTGTGCCGAGACACTGAGTCACCACTGAGTCACGTGACTCAGCTCGGTGGTCAGCCAGGTTTTTAAGCTCAAGCTGGAATTCAAGTCAGACATTTGGAGTGCCATGCGCTCAGGGATTGTTGCCAATGTCTCGGATGCTTGTACTTTTTATTTTTCTTGTTTGGTCATCCGGTGACACAGTGCACACATTGTGCACCTTTCTTCAAATACGTGGCACGCACAATGAGCTCAGGCTGGAGTGATTTTATACAATCTTTTGACAGGCCGCACTGTGGCACTTTTTGCCGATTCGCAGATGAACCTCTTGAATCCATCCAGATGTGCCAGATGTCAGGTGACTATCCCTTCATGGCCACTTGGCCCTTGCCGAAAGGGAAGACAATGGAATGGCCGCAGACCTAAGGATATGGATTCAACAGTTGATGATCTCCGATTTGCTCCTTCTACAAAGCCTGACTTCAGCTTCAAGCGCGAAGTGTTGACAAGGTGGCAAAGTGAGCTCACACGATCCATCCAAGAGGACTGGCATACTCATTTGATATCATTTGATCATCTTCAAAAAAAGAAGAGGAGTTATGTTTCCAAAGTTGCAAGACGGGGCCCTCGAACGCCTGTACGTCCTTTCACTATGAATGTTTGGTTGTCAAGTTGGATGTATACTTTCCCCATGGCCATTGGATAAAACTGGCATCATGAATCATGATCAACGATCAAAGAATTTGGGGCATTTTCTTCACATGTTCATCAAAGAAATTTGGATTTTCCCATGGATGTTCAGCCAGATTTTCCCATGGTTTTCCTCACAGTGATTCAGCCAGACAGGATCGTTTCCGTGACAACAAACTGCTTCCATCTTGGTCGCCTGAGAGTCTGGATCTACTCCGCATCACCTTGGAAAAGGACCCAGGTTGAAATTGAGGCAACGACACTTCAATGGCACATTTAATGATCATTTAGGGGGATACAGGGGGAATGGGGGAATGGATTTAGGGATAACATGGGATAGGATAACTTACTTTTTTAGACAAAGCTATTTTGGAGATCTTGGAGATACTTGGAGATGCTTAAAGGTGTTGCTTGTGACTTCAAACCACTGCAGGATGTGAGAAACCGCCCTGAAGCAGCAGGTTGCCTTGAGCATCCCTGGTTCACCAAACATGAGGTGCTGAAGCTGAAGATTTTTGGAGAGGTTTTGGAGCGGTTCAGAGACAGAGCTCTGGCCACAAAAGTTTCTTCAGATTTCAACAGATTTCATCCATCGTTTTATCTGTGCCAGGCAGCTCCCCCACCTCTATCAGTTGGCGTGACGCAATGCCCGGGTTCCAAGTTGTCAGCATGAAGTTTTTTTGTTCGATATGAAAAGCAATGGTCGAATGTGAGTTGCAAGGCCTTGAAGCATATGCTCTGCAGCCGGAAATGAAGAAGGTCCCTCATTGTTTGCACTTTGAGTGATGCAAAAATGACAATCCAGACATCCCTTGCCTGAAGTTCCTTTCAGGCAATTTTTTTGCTGATTGCACACATGTGCACGGCGCCGGCGCTACAAGAGCTGCGGGCAATCTTCACGCACTTCGACGTCCTCAACAGGGGCGCCTTATCACTATCTCACTTCAGAGAAGTGCTGTTCAAATCTGGAATGGCATCTTTGCAGGCAAGTTCTGGGCAAGTTTTGGTTCCTCTTCAGTGCTTTTGCTGCCATTCTGTCTTTTGTCTTGTATTCGTTGTGCCATGTTGTGCCATGTTGTGCCTTGCATTCAAATGTTGGAGGTGGAGCGAATAACCCATGCTTTGGACCAGGCAGGTTTTGACTTTCGCATCTCGGATTTCTCGTGTCCGAGCATGGTGTGGCATCGTGCAAGGACAAAAGTGGTGCGGTGACGTGGACAGAGTTCCTTGCCGCAGCGCTTTGTGTCAGTGTGTGTAGAAACAGGCGCAGAGTCAGGGTGCGAGTTGGTCGAGTATCCCTTAAAATGCTGGCAGGTGACTTGAACAACCTGGATTGTGATGCCATCATTTTGGGTCTTAGGACTATCTGACTATCTTCTACCTTGAGCCTTCCCAAGCACTTATGCTGCATTTTTTCGACCTGTTACAGGCGCTTGGTCGAGGCGGCATTTTCCGTCTTTGACAAAGACGGGGACGGCAAGGTGAGTGCTTTTGCCTTTCAGATTCGAGCTGGGTGACCTCTTCACTGCTCCAGGTGAGCTTGGAAGATTTTTCCGACTACTTCGCACTTGGAGATGAAAGAGAGGTTTTCATCTGGGTGGGTGAAAATTGGGTCCAAATTGGATGTTTGGTGTGAGGAATAAACAGTCAATTTGTGGGTTGGAAAGTCTTAGATTCTGGTCCGTACCATGTGTTTTTGCTTTCGATTTAGGCCTTGGTGATCAGAACAGATGTGGTTTGGTCCCTGGGAAAACTTATGGTGCCTGCCAATTTTGCAGAGGTGTGGTTGAGGCATTTGCCCAGACAGCTTCAGATCATCGGTGACAAAGGTGCGAAAAAAGCGCTTTTTCACTCTGGTTTCACGCGCTGTCGGAGTTTCTTTGCTGGATTGCGATTGGGGGAATAATCGTAACCAGCTTTTTTGGGGTAACAAGGGTTTTGACCCATGACCATTTTCCAAATGCTCCGTCCTGGGTGCAAGGACCTGATGGCAAGTACACAAAGGTCGCATTCTCAGACAGATTTGTGGTGTCAAAGAGAATTGGTGCGCGCTTTCTGAGGAGCAATTTGTGGAGTACGTTGGCAAACGCATGGGCCTCAGGTTCAGTTTTTTGCGGATGTACAACCTCATGAAAAGTCTGATAAAACTTGAATTCTATAGTAGTTGCAACCGAATTTCCACATTATTGGTGCTGCAAAGGCATGGTTGTGACATCCGGCGATGCCCTAATGGCAGTTGGCTAATATTGTTACAAAAAAAATATTTTACTAGAAATATATATATATATAATTATATATATATATATCATATTATTATATATAAAAAAATATAATATTTTTCAAAATATTTTCTATTTAATTCAAAACCGACATTTTTTTTTATTTTGAAAATTAAATAAATAATTTATTTTTTAATTAAATATATTGGAATAATTTTCGTGATAATTATTTTGAACAAAAATAAATATTTAGAAGAATATTAGAAATATATATTTTTAAACATATTTTAAACTTTATATTTTATATTAAATTTATAATTGGAATAAACAATAAAATTTTGTTTAAACTATTTAATAATTTATTTTTAGGAATTTTTATTTTATATTTATTTTTTATAATTATTTTATTATTTGAATTATTAATAAATATATTTATATTTTTTGAAAAAAAAGATGAAGCCCACGAACCCGAATGCTGACACGTATGTTAATGGTACAGATGTCAAAACACATGGTTATGCAGTGACGCACAATACCTTTCTGCAATAGTTTATTTGAACAGTCTTGTACATGTTTCCCTTGCTACCAGTCTGCAGTGTGGAGTGGAAAGTGTAGAGTGTGGAGTGTGGAGTGTGAAGTAAGGAGTGTGGAGTGTAAAGTGTGGAGTGGGGAGTGTAGAGTGTGTAAAGTGTAGAATGCGGAGTGTAAAGTGTAGAGTGTGGAGTATGGAGTGCAAAGTGTGAGTGTGGAGTGTAGAGTGTGGAGTGTAGAGTGTAGAGTGTGGAGTGAGGAGTGTAAAGTGCAAAGTGCCGAGTGTGGAGTGTAAAGTGTAGAGTGTGGAGTATGGAGTGTAAAGTGCAAAGTGTGGAGTGTGGAGTGTAAAGTTTAGAGTGTAAAGTGCAGAGTGTGGAGTGTGGAGTGTAAAGTGTGGAGTGTAAAGTGTAGAGTGTGGAGTGAGGAGTGTAAAGTGTGGAGTGAGGATTGAAAGTGTAGAATGTGGTGTGTAGAGTGTGGAGTGTGGAGTGCAAAGTGTAGCGTGTGGTGTGTAGAGTGTGGAGTATAAAATAAGGAATATAGAGGGTGGAGTAAGGGGGGAGGAAAGTACTACATTTACCATTTAAATTGATATAAGTACTTGTTTGGAAATTTTGGAAAGGAAAAAATTTGAGATTTTTACCATAAATACGATGACGTTATAGGAAAAACCAGAACCTCGAGACAAGACACATGGATGCAGAAAAATAAATATTTCGTGGGAGATATGCTCTAATTTTGACACTTTTAATACATTATTAAACAAAATAGAATATTAGAAAGTACTATACTTGTTACACAAAATAACATGATAATTTATTTGGAAACATTCGAAAAGGAGAGGTTTCCAGCTTCTAACATAGACACGGCGAAGCCACAGGAAAATTAGCGATTCGAAATAAGATATATGGATGTAGAAAAAACAATATTTCGTACGAAACTTTTTCGAATTTTTATAATTTAA
>CAMXCT020000420.1:241419-253831 GCA_947184155.2 Cladocopium goreaui
CCTGCCAATGCGATTTGCGAAAAACACTCAACACGACACATTTAAAGTGTTGCGCCTGCCACGAAAAATGACGATGGACGCGTCCAATGTGCTGCCCCTGCCACGAAAACTGCCACGCATCGTTTGAAAACGTCGCAAAAGTATTGCGCTTACCACGCAAAACGATTTTCAACACGTTGTAAAACACGTCTGAATGTCTAAAAATACCACGCCTCCCATACGAAACAAAGCAAAAATGACCGCCTCTGCAGAACTTCCCATAGGCACGGCCATACGGTCCTCACACGAACGGTTGTGAACGGTTGCGGACGGTTGCGGACGCGGAAGCAACGTCGAGCGAACACACCCTCAACCCCCAGACCTCCAGAGTGAAATGGGAACCCTTACTATACATTCGGGAAAAATTATAATTAGAAATAAATAAAAACAAGAAATAATAATTTAAATTATATTAAATTATTTAAATTATATTATTTTAATATATTTTATTTTTTATATTATTTTTTATATTAAATTATTTTGATATTTTAAAATATATATAATTTTTATACTTTATAAAAAAAATAAAAAATTAAAATTATCAATTTTTATTATAAATAATTATTAAATATAATTATTAAATTATTTTGAATATTACAAAAATATTATAAATAAATATTTTTATATAATAATATAATTAAAATATTTATATATTAATAATTATTTCAATTTGTTATAAAACAAAACAAAAATATATATTTTACAAAAATTGTTTAATTTGAATCGATAATTTGTTATTATAAAATCAATTAAATAATATTTCTTAATTTTTATTTATTTTTTAAAAAAATATATATAAACAAATAATAAAATATCAAATTTTAATAAAATTAAAAAATATTTAAAATATAAGGATAATTTATATTATTATAAATAATTATTAATATAATCAAGAATTAATTTTTAATTATTATTTTTTCATGAAAATAATAATTATCTAAACCCATATATAATAAAAATATATTAAACCGCTCTTTAAAAAAATATACATAGAAAACATATTAATTAAAAACAATATTAAATGAAGAACTTATTCTTATTAATCACATATAATCTTATTTTTAAATTATTTAATCAAATTAGCCAAAATATAACAAATAATGAATGATATATAAAAATAGATCATTTGGCAGGATTTATAAAATTGGTAAAATTAGAAAAATACAAAAATATATTATATAAAAAACATATTCTATAGGTATTATTATTAGATTATCAAATCAAATAAATAGAAATTATTATTTTATATATATAAAATATATAAAATTTAAAATATTATATATTATCAAAAAATAATACACAAAATCAAAATATTATATAATGTTTATGGAATAATAATAAATATATTATTCAAACATTTAAATATTTCTTTACAAAATATAATTAATATAAATAATACAAAATTATATATATATAATTTTAATTAATTATTATAATATGAAATTGAATTTATATTTACCTAATAAAATATAAAACAATATAATTTTGCAAATAATTTTAATAATTTAATTATTAAAATATATCCGTAAAAATTAAATTATATATATAAATATTTTTGATATATGGACAAGAAAATCAAAATCTGCAAATAATGATTTATTAATATATTTTAAATCTTTATTATTGAATCCAGAAACTCTCCTGATCCTAGCCCCGGGATTCAAGAATTTTTTTTTGGATCTTGAATCTTGAATTTTGGATCTTGAATCTTGAATCTTGAATCTTGGATCTTGAATCTTGAATCTTGAATCCTGAGCCAATCTAAGTACTTGGGCCCCTGGACTCATTTGCAAATGTTTGCAAACACTTTTGGTGAGAAAATTGCTCTAAGTACCTGGATTCAACAATAAAATAACAATTAATATATATATATGGTACCCCCCACTGGAACTCAAATTGATCAAGGTAATTTGTCCCAAAAGCATTGCGATTTCAAAAATGTCGATTTTTTTGGGAGGTACCATTTATATATATCATATTATATAATTTTTTTCAAAATATTTTCCATTTAATTTAAATAACATATCCTGATTGGACCCCCCAAAAATCTACAGAATAATCCCTCATGGGGAATTGATGTTTACTTAAAAAATTATTATTTTAGAAAACCAAATAAAATTTACCTTTAAAAATTATCATATTCTATCATAAATTATTGGTCTATAAATTCCTATAATAGAACTTAATTTTCCTGGGATTTACAAAAAATATAAAAAATTATATAATATATAATAAAAATTTCTCTGTATATTTTTTCTTTTTGAAAAAAGATTCTGTATATAAAGATATTTGTATATAAAAATATTTCTGTGTCTATCTTTTTATATAAAAATATTTGTATATCAAAATTGTTCTATATACAGGTTTTAATTAATATATATTATTATTTATTTATGAAACATATATTGATACACCATATATTATTATAAAAATATTGGCAAAATAAATTAAATAAAGAAAATAAATTAAATTAATAATAACAATAATAATGATGGTGATGTATGTAGGGCCTTGAAAAGCATTATTTTAATTATATTAAATTATTTTTTTAAAAACATATAATAATAAATAAGACTATTCGCATATTATAGGTCGGAGATGATGCCCTTGGCAAAATCAATCAATGCCTCCCCGTTGAAGACCAATTCCTTGTTCCCGCGCCACACCCCATCCGACAGTAGCAGCTGTCCCGGGCGCTCGACAAGGTTACGGTGGCTCGGCTTACTGCTCCTGCCCCTGGCCAGGAGGTGTACAGGGCTTACCGGCAATTCCTTCAACAACTAGGTATTGGTGTATGGCTTGACGCTCCGCCTTCTGACGCTCTGGGCTTGCACGTCAGCGTCTTCACCTTCCAGTCACGTCATTATCCCATGTGCGATGATACTATGGATCAATTTGGCGACCGCACACGCGTTTGTCCTTGTGGCGGAGACCGGACCAAACGGCACCACCGCCTCCGGTCCGTCCTCGCATCCAAAGCCCATTCAGCAGGATTAAACCCCGAAATGGAAAAACCAGGTTTGCTACCTCCTCGCCCTGATACCGAAGACTTTGAGGAGGAGACTCGCAATCTGGCAGGCGCCCTGCGGACGTTTGGATTGGGAACTGGGGCGTCCACGGGCTTGCTGCTTTTGACCTGGCCGTGACATCTGGGATGCTGCAGGCAGTCCTCCCGCACACAGTCTTGTCTGGCAGCCACGCTGCCCTGGAATACGAAGCTCGCAAGCGCCAATACCAGGACACTCAGGTCCAGTATCCCGCCCAAGGATTGCAATTCATTTCGCTTGTTGCAAAAGCATGCGGGGGAGGATGGGGGCCGTCTGCCATGCAAACTTGGCGCTCCTTAGCTGGCCTCCCGCAGCTCCGAGACACCGGACCTTGAATGCCAGCGACTCCTGCAGTCGCTGTCGGTGGCCTTGCAGGTTGAGAATACCAGAATGGTTCTCCGCCACCTCTAAGTACCAGATCCGTCCACCCTTCGACTCATCCATCGTCTCCATCCTCTATCTGTTCTCAATGTCACCTTTATTTTTTCTCCTTGCAGCTTTCCTGCATTGGATTGTTTCATTGTGTCACCTCATCTCGAATAATTTACGGGCCCAATTTCAATTTGAAGGACCGTTCTATTTTACTTCCCTTTTAGTCGCCGTTGCCCATGCGGCTTGCAGAGTGGCCCCTTGGCCTTGTGCGCCAGGTTGTATGTTTGCCCTTTGCCTGTAAACTAGTATCAACAAGGTTTTCGTACAATCTGGAGATTTCTGCAAAGTTCAGCAACCCTTAGTGAATTCTTAGACATCAGGGTTTGATATCGTTATTAATATTGGGCATGGGGATATTTATTATTTTATTTTTATTATTATTATTAATTTTGTAATTTTATCGTAATAATATAATTTAATAGCGATTATTTTATTTAAAAAAAATGGAGAAAAAAATAATTATAAATACCGATATTTTTTGCATTGCGGAAAACTAAAATTACGATATATACAATAATTTTTATTATAAAATATTCAATTCTTTTAATTTTTTTCGCTAATATAAATAATTATTTTTTCTTTTATTTTCTAAAATAAAATTCAAGATAATTAAATATTATAAGAATATATTTATATATAGAATATAGAATTTTTAAAAATTATGCTTTGGGAAATCTTCCAGAATTGAAAAAAATTGTATATATAGAATATCCCGGATATATATATATAACATATTTTTTTAAATTTTGAATTTATTATTATTATTATTTTAAATTATTAAAATATTACCCGTATTACAAGATAAATATATATATATATAATATTTTTCAATTTTTCACCTCGCTTAAATCCTTTGAACTATGAAAATATCACCCGTGCTGCAGCATAAATGGACATAAATAGATATTTTTCAAAATTTTCATCCCATTAAAATCCATCAATATATCATAAAATCCTTCATATAATTAGTCAAGCTCACCTAAGGATATCCCCCACGACCGGTGTCGAGGAATTATTTAAAAAAATATTTTGTAATGAAAACCAATGGAATTTGGTGATATTTATGAAAAAATGGATAAATATTTTCATTGGGGGCCTATATTCTATGTATAGAATTCTGCAAGGATTTGGATCCCATTTATATAAAATTATCATATATGGAATTCTCTTTGGGAAATAAAAACCCTGGATATCTGAAATTCCTAAATTAGATTTTTTTTAAAAAAAAGGTCCCCTGAAATGATAATTTTTTTTGTGTATTATTTTAAAAAATAATTTTTTTGAAGCTTACCGAAGGGTTCCCCCCACGATCGGTGTCGTAGAACGATGAAAAAAAAAAATGGAATTTGGTGGTTTCCTGAAAAAAATGATAAATATTTTCATTGGGACCTATATTCCATATATGTAGTTCTGCAAGGATTTGGATCCCATTTATATAAAATTATTATATATGGAATTCTCTTTGGGAAATAAAAACCCTGGATGTCTGAAATTCCTAAATTAGATAATGTTTCCAAAAAAAAGGTCCCCTGAAATAATTAATTTCTTTTTCTATTATATAAAAAAAATCAAATTCACCGAAGGGTTCCCCGAACGACCCGTATCGTAAAACTATAAATAAAAAGCTATTTTGCAATGAAAACCAATGGAATTAGGTGGTCGTCCTGAAAAAATGGACGAATATTTTCACTGGGGACCTATATTCTATATATGTAATTTTGCAAGGAAATGGGTCTTTTCCATATATAAGGATGTATATTATATACACAATTCCCTTTGGGAAGGAATAACCTGGATATTTGAAATTCCTAAACTAGAACATTTTAATAAACAAAATCCCCCAAAATAATCAATGTCTTTTGATATTATATAAAAAAATCAAGAACACCGAAGGGTACCCCCCACGACCGGTGCCGGTGCCAGAGAAATATTGAAAAAAAACATCATTTTGCAATGAAAAACAATGAAATTAGGTGGTATTCCTGAAAAAATGAATAAAGATATTCTTTTGACCTATGTTTTATATATGTAGTGCTGCAAGGAAATGGGTCGCTTCCATATATAAGGGTATATATATATTAATATATAATTCCCTTTGGGGAATAGTCAACCTGGATGTCTGAAATTCCTAAACTAGAACATTTCAATAAAAAAACAGGTCCCCCGAAATGATCATTTTCTTTTTATATTGAATTAAAAAAGGAGAATTTTTCAAATTCACCGAAGGATGTCCCCACGACAGGCGTCGTAGAACTATGAAAAAAATCACTATTTTGCAATGAAAACCATTGGAATTAGGTGGTGTTCCTGAAAAAGAACATAAATATTTTCACTGGGGACCTATATTATATGTATGTAGTTCTGCAAGGAAACGGGTCCCATTCATATATAGTTATTATATAAATAATTCCCTTTGGGGAATAAAAATCCTGGATGTCTGAAATTCCCAAATTAGAATATTTATTTCATCAAACAACAGGTCCCCTGAAATGATCAATTTCTTTGTATATTATATTATTTTGTTTCAATTTCATTGAAGGGTACCCCCCACGACCGGTGTCGTAGAATTATGAAAAAAACCCAATGGAATTAGGTGGTGTTCCTACAAAAAATAATGAATATTTTCACTGTGGATCTAGATTATATATATGTAGTTCTGCAAGGAATTGGATCTCTTCCATTTATAAAGGTATATATAATATATATATATAATTTCCTTCTGGGAATAGCCACCCTGGATACTGAAATTCCTAAACTAGAAGATTTCAAAAAAAAAAGGTCCCCCGAGGTAATCAATTTCTCTTTATATTGTATAAAAGCAATGTTTTTTTCCAAATTCATCGAAGGGTACCCCCCCACGACCGGCATTAGAGAATTTTTTTTAAAAAACAATATTTTGTAATGAAAACCAATAGAATGGATGAATATTTTCATTGGGGACCTATATTATATGTATGTAGTTCTGCAAAGAAATGGGTTTCTTCCATTTATAAGGGTATTATATATATAATTTCTTTTTGGGAATAATAAATCTGGATATCTGAAATTCCTAAACTAGAATATTTCAATAAAAAATAGGTCCCCCGAAATAATCAATTTCTCTTTATATCATATTAAAAAAAAAAAATTCTTCAGAGGGTATCCCCGTACCGGTCTCGGAAATCTATGAAAAAAATAACAACTATTTTGTAATGAAAATCAATGGAATTAGGTGGTATTCCTGAGAAAAATAATGAATATTTTCTTTAGGAATCTATATTCTATATATAAATTCCTAAACTAACATATTTCAAGAAAAAAATAGGTTCCCTGAAATAATTAATTATTTTTTATATTATATTAAAATATATATTTATTTTATCATAAAATTTAATAAAATGGATAAATATTTTTCATGGAGACCTGTATTTTAAATATATATAATTCTGCAAGGAAATAAATTTCTTCCATATATAAATATTTATATTATATTTATAATTCCCTTTGGAGAAGAATAATCCTGGATATCTGAAATTCCTAAATTAAAATATTTTAATATATAAAATAAATTATCGGATATAATTAATTAATCTAATATAGCAAAGAATAAATTTTTAAAATTCATCAAAGGAAATCACCCCACGATCGATATCGGAAAATTATTAAACAAAAAAATATTTTGCAATAAACACCAATAAAATTAGGTAATAATTTTCAAATATAAATATTTTTTTTTTCCTTAGAATTTAAATTCTATATATATATAAAAATCAAATTCCCATAATAAAACGATATATATAATTATAATATATATATAAATTATTAAATAATAATATATTTAAATTTACAATAATAATTAAATAATATACAATTTAAATCTATTTTTTTAAATAAAAAATAATTATTATAAATTAATATTCCAAAAAACATAATATTTTGATTTTAAATTTAATATATTCTAAATATTAATATTATATATAAAAAATATACATAATATATCCTTATTAATAAAAATAAATCAACATTTTTTAAAAATTAAATTATTTTTCTATATATTACTTTATAAATAATAACAATTCACATAAAAAAAAACCAAATATAAAATAAATATACAATATATATATATATCCCCTTGCTCATTTCGGGTGAAGGTACTGACAAATAATTTTATAAAGAAAAGGGGTCTATAAAATACAAATCCATCCAGGAAAGTGTCCCCAAATGCACTACAAAATACAATTCCATGGAACCCAAAATGGCTGCCCACTACAAAATACAAAACAAAGATCATTAAAAATCACCAAATAAGGGCTGTCTACAAAATAGATTGTAGAAAAAATTGCCCCATCCAAGGCTCGTAAGTGCCCAAAACAGGCTTTGTGGGGCAAATTCAATCCTGTATTTTATAAAGAATCCAAATTAAAATATCTTAAAAAAATTTAAATAATCTTAAAATAAAATAAACCCTTATTATGATTCATAAATTTCAAAGCCAATCAAAATCCTGGATCCCATTCCTTGGATTTGGATTTTATAAAGATAATAATACATCATCCTACCATGGTATTTTATAGGAGGGTTTCTTTATATTTTTTTTTCCATTTTATTTTGGAATATTTTTTTATTACCGATTCGTTGCATTCGGCTCACTCCGGGAATCACTGTAGGATAAAATATAAGAATGGCCTCACCATGGAAAAACAAAACAATACAATAAAAAATAAAACAAACAACATAAAACAAAATAACAAGAAAACCAATAAAATATCTCTATATTATAAAAAATACATAAAAATAATACCACAAAATATAAAATATCATAAAATATTAACAAATCTCTACTACACACGAACTAATACCCCCACATACCATCATTCCATCCTTTTCAAATTAGTTCTATTTTTTATACATTTTTTTAAAATTTTCATATCATATTCTTTATCATTCCATATCATACACTCAATTCTATATTTTATAAACAAAATTAGAACTTAAATTATTAACCCTACATTAATTCGAGAGGTATTTATACCTCATTATTTTGTAAAGAAAATAATCATAAATATATATTTATATTTTTTTCAAATTATAAATATATATAAATTAAATTTATTTAAATATATTAAATATTTAATTATTTTTAAAAACAAAAAATCAAATAAAAAAAAAATATTATTATTTATTTTTATTTTTTATTTAAATATATAAATTACATATTTTCAATAACAATATAATTATTAAATTAATATTCTTTACCATACATAAATAAATTTACATATATTTTATTAAAAAATATAATTATATATAATTCTATATAATTATATATTTTTTTCAAATATATAATATCCGCCGACCCCGGCCGACGGCAAGGGGGAGCGCGTCAGGGCAGAGAGGTTGTAACAACACCAACACCAACACCAACAATAACAACAACAACAACAACAAGAACAACAACAACAACAACAACAACACCTTCAGAGGCATGGTGTTTTCCGCCCGGGAGGAGGTGATTTTTTCGAAGCTGTTTTACTGCCGCACCCGCAGGCAACAGAAGCTGTCGAAAAATGTTGTTTTTCTAGAATTTCAGACGACACGTTAGGCAGTTTTTTGGCGTGGTTTTGGAACTAGCTCGTCCTTCAGAAGCATGGGGTTTTCCCCCGGGAGGTGAGTGGCGTTTCAGCGTTTCGAGTGGTGTCCATACACCAACACCAACACCAACACCAACACCAACAACAACAACAACAACAACAACAACACCTTCAGAGGCATGGTGTTTTCCGCCCGGGAGGAGGTGATTTTTTCGAAGCTGTTTTACTGCCGCACCCGCAGGCAACAGAAGCTGTCGAAAAATGTTGTTTTTCCAGAATTTCAGACGACACGTTAGGCAGTTTTTTGGCGTGGTTTTGGAACTAGCTCGTCCTTCAGAAGCATGGGGTTTTCCCCCGGGAGGTGAGTTGGCGTTTCAGCGTTTCGAGTGGTATCCATACACCAACACCAATACCAATACCAACACCAACACCAACACCAACACCAACAACAACAACAACAACAACAACACCTTCAGAGGCATGGTGTTTTCCGCCCGGGAGGAGGTGATTTTTTCGAAGCTGTTTTACTGCCGCACCCGCAGGCAACAGAAGCTGTCGAAAAATGTTGTTTTTCTAGAATTTCAGACGACACGTTAGGCAGTTTTTTGGCGTGGTTTTGGAACTAGCTCGTCCTTCAGAAGCATGGGGTTTTCCCCCGGGAGGTGAGTTGTTCGAAGCTGTTTAGCTGCAGCAGGCGCAGGCAAAAGCAGCCGCAGGCAACAGAAGCTGTCGAAAAATGTTGTTTTTCTAGGATTTCAGACGACACGTTAGGCAGTTTTTTGGCGTGGTTTTGGACCTAGCTCGTCCTTCAGAGGCAGGGTGTTTTCCCCCGGGAGGTGATTTTTTGTAGGGTTTCAGAAACAACATTAGGTACTTTTCCCGGTCACTTTTGGAGCATTTTGGGTCCATACACCAACACCAACACCAACACCAACACCAACACCAACAACAACAACAACAACAACAACAACAACACCTTCAGAGGCATGGTGTTTTCCGCCCGGGAGGAGGTGATTTTTTCGAAGCTGTTTTACTGCCGCACCCGCAGGCAACAGAAGCTGTCGAAAAATGTTGTTTTTCTAGAATTTCAGACGACACGTTAGGCAGTTTTTTGGCGTGGTTTTGGAACTAGCTCGTCCTTCAGAAGCATGGGGTTTTCCCCCGGGAGGTGAGTTGTTCGAAGCTGTTTAGCTGCAGCAGGCGCAGGCAAAAGCAGCCGCAGGCAAAAGCAGCCGCAGGCAAAAGCAGCCGCAGGCAAAAGCAGCCGCAGGCAAAAGCAGCCGCAGGCAAAAGCAGCCGCAGGCAAAAGCAGCCGCAGGCAACAGAAGCTGTCGAAAAATGCTGTTTTTCTAGGATTTCAGACGACACGTTAGGCAGTTTTTTGGTGTGGTTTTGGACCTAGCTCGTCCTTCAGAGGCAGGGTGTTTTCCCCCGGGAGGTGATTTTTTCTAGGGTTTCAGAAATAAGATTAGGTTTATAACAACAACAACAACAACAAGAACAACAACAACAACAACACCTTCAGAGGCATGGTGTTTTCCGCCCGGGAGGAGGTGATTTTTTCGAAGCTGTTTTACTGCCGCACCCGCAGGCAACAGAAGCTGTCGAAAAATGTTGTTTTTCTAGAATTTCAGACAACACGTTAGGCAGTTTTTTGGCGTGGTTTTGGACCTAGCTCGTCCTTCAAAAGCATGGGGTTTTCCCCCGGGAGGTGAGTTGTTCGAAGCTGTTTAGCTGCAGCAGGCGCAGGCAACAGCAGGCGCAGGCAAAAGCAGCCGCAGGCAACAGAAGCTGTCGAAAAATGTTGTTTTTCTAGGATTTCAGACGGCACGTTAGGCAGTTTTTTGGCGTGGTTTTGGACCTAGCTCGTCCTTCAGAGGCAGGGTGTTTTCCCCCGGGAGGTGATTTTTTGTAGGGTTTCAGAAATAACATTAGGTACTTTTCCCGGTCACTTTTGGAGCGTTTTGGGCACGAAAGGGATTTAGCCCATCACGCTGAAGCTGGGTGGAGTTTCAGAGTTTCAGAGTTGAGTTGTCATTACAACAAAACAACACCAACACCAACAACAACAACAACAACAACAACAACACCTTCAGAGGCATGGTGTTTTCCGCCCGGGAGGAGGTGATTTTTTCGAAGCTGTTTTACTGCCGCACCCGCAGGCAACAGAAGCTGTCGAAAAATGTTGTTTTTCTAGAATTTCAGACGACGCGTTAGGCAGTTTTTTGGCGTGGTTTTGGAACTAGCTCGTCCTTCAGAAGCATGGGGTTTTCCCCCGGGAGGTGAGTTGTTCGAAGCTGTTTAGCTGCAGCAGGCGCAGGCAAAAGCAGCCGCAGGCAACAGAAGCTGTCGAAAAATGTTGTTTTTCTAGGATTTCAGACGACACGTTAGGCAGTTTTTTGGCGTGGTTTTGGACCTAGCTCGTCCTTCAGAGGCAGGGTGTTTTCCCCCGGGAGGTGATTTTTTGGAGGGTTTCAGAAACAACATTAGGTTTTTTTCCCGGTCACTTTTGGAGCGTTTTGGGCACGAAATTAGGTGGCGTTTCAGCGTTTCGAGTGGTGTGCATGAGTCGAGCTGTTGCAGCTGACGTCAAAGCGACAGGACGCGACAAGACAGTTGTCACAAAGGCAGGCAAAAGATCTTTTTTTCTAGGCTTTGAGGGCAGGCAAAAGATCTTTTTTTCTAGGGTTTTAGAAGCAACGTTAGGCACTTTTCCCGGTCCCTTTTGGAGCGTTTTTGGCATGAAATTAGGTGACGTTTCAGCGTTTCGAGTGGTGTCCATGAGTCGAGCTCGGCAACGGCAGCAGCCTTCTAGTATGCTTCAGTTCCCTCATGTCTTCAGTTCTAGTAGGATTCCAGAAGTCAGCGGCAATGGCAGTAGCAGCGGCAGCAGCAAGTCCGCAGCAGCGGCAACGGCAGCAGCCTTCTAGTATCCTTCATCAGTTCCCTCAAGTCTTCACTTCAGTTCTAGTAGGATTCCAGAAGTCACGTTAGAGAGTTTTTTGGTGCGATCCTGTGGCCCGTTCGTCCTTCCGTGCCCTGCTGTTTTGGTGCCGGGAGGTGCTTTTGGTACACTTCTGTCAGCAGCAGCAGCAGCAGTAAGAGCAGCGGCAGTGGCAGTAGCAGCGGCAGTAGCAAGTCCAGCAGCAGCAACAGCAGCAGCGGCAACGGCAGCAGCCTTCTAGTCTCCTTCATCAGTTCCCTCAGGTCTTCAGTTCTAGTAGGATTCCAGAAGTCACGTTAGAGAGTTTTTCGGTGCGATTCTGTGGCCTGTTCGTCCTTCCGTGCCCTGCTGTTTTGGTGCCGGGAGGTGCTTTTGGTATACTT